>DWMZ01002260.1:0-14439 GCA_018249855.1 Eueides tales michaeli | reverse complement strand
ATATATATATATATATATATATATATATATATATATATATATATATATATATATATATATATATATATATATATATATATATATATATATGTATATATATATATATATATATATATATATATATATAAAAGACCTGGCGTCTCTAAACGCGAAAGAAATATCTTTTCATATTTTCATTTTCACACTCTTCTCCTTAATGAGATAAAGTACAGCACAGAAGAATTTTAAGCGGAACGGACCATCTGAAGACTAGGTTACACTAGGTTCCCAGGTCCCCTTTGTCATTCCCAGCAACAGTTAATAGTGTAAAGCAAACAAAAATCACCTGCAACAATTCCATGATCAACGCCCGATCCTCATCATCCTGATCTTTATACTTCTCTTTTATCTTCTTTAATTTGCTCTTCTGTCCTCGTTTTAGACCTTGCTTCTCCTTCTCCTCTTTTTGGTTCTCTTTCTTTTGCTGTTCTTTGTTATTTTGGCCTTTTTGTGGTTTTTTACTACCCTTTTTGGGTAACGCTGGGAATGATGGGAGTTTCTCGTCACCTGTAATTTTATTTTTATGTTTTTTTTTTCTATTTATTAAATATATAGCTAGGTGGGCAGAGTAGAAACGTGACGTAACTCAACGCTGCCCATTATTTTGTTACTAAAACATGAAAAATAATTAATTCATCGGGAACAGAGTGTCTTAACACTAGGCTTCCTTCGCCTACATTGATATGAGGGATACAACGTGAAACTGTAAGATACAAAATATTACTTACTTTTGTCCGACATTTCGGAAATGGTCCTTGTTTTTGATTCAATTATAACTTTGCCAGTTCCGTGATCCACCTGAAATAAAAAATATATATTTTTTAATATTATAAAATGATAATTTATAACTTTTTTTATACGTTGCCAAAATGACAAGGCTGTCCTTGTCATTAAGAAATTTTCAATAGATATTTTTTTTAATTCTGTAATTTAAAAAAATATCTATTAAAAAACACAAACTAATCACTAAAATAAATAACAAAATAATCTATATTTCTTGTAAATTCTCATATTCTAAAAAATAAGACGCTCACGCTGTATCCCGCACATGGCAGGTTAGACAGAGGGAACCTAGTGTTCAGAAACTCCGTTCCACTTCCGTTCCCCACTTTCCGCCGAATTTTGAGGCATTGCGTGTGTGAGTGGCGGAACTCAATGCCACGCTTTTGCCTTATTACCAGAGCGAAGAAATGAAAACATTAAATATTTAAATTGAAAATATTAAATATTTCATTTCCTCGACTGGGGATCGAACCCACAACCTGTCGGTTACAGTCACACGCTTGTGCCGCTGCGCCACGACAGGCCTCAATATCAAAATTGTATTAAGTATAGATATAATTAATTATATTTCTATAACTTTCAATAAAAAAAGTACATTATATACTCTTCGTTATTTATTATATATTTCATTTTTTTTAGCTTCACGCTGTATCCCCCACAGTAACATATTAGATATAGGGGACTTGGGAACGTAGTGTTAAGACACTTCGTTTCCATTAATACACTTGTTTCCTCATTTTCCACAAAATTTGAGGCATTGGCCTTCATTACCATAGCTGTTACGCAATAAAACTCCTTATAATAACCATTGCATGAAATGTAGTGAGATATTTAACTAAATTACTAAAAATTAATACGAATGCGGTTGCACTTCTTGGTCCTTCATATAACACTGTAAAGAAGAAAAAATATATTATTTTCATATGTAATTTATTCTGAATATATGTTTTATGTGTAAGATGAAAGTTGAAGGTTCGATTCCCGCTCGAGGTCATGATATATTTATTTTTCATTTTCCTCGGTCTAATAACTAGACAAAGAGCGGCGTTAAGTTCCGCCACTCATCACGCAATGCCTCAAATTCGGTAAATAGTACATAATAAAAAAAACAAACATATTTTATTAGCAAATATAGATTAAGCAGAGGGAATTTGGGAACCTCCCTCTCCGCACGCCTCCATAGTCGCGCTATACCTTATATCCAGAGGAAAGAAATAGTAAATATTTTAAGATCTTTAGTGGGGACCCACACTCCTGGGGTCCACACGTGTTTACAATCGCACAATTATACTCTTGCGCCAAGACTGGCCACCACTCTACATCTACTCATATGACACTGACACGAACGAATTTTGTGTACATTGTAAATTGGACATTTTCCAAGTCCAAGTACGTAAATAATATTTTAGCAATATTTTGAAAACAACAGTGATCAAATAATATCAGTTTAGGAACATTTCTGAGCGTACTATGTAAATATATATTTTTTTTACATTGAATTTATACTTTATATAATAACGGGAGCAGTGCCCCAACACTAGGTTTCCAAATTCTTTCAACCTACCCTGCCATATACGCGTTACAGTGAAAGTAAAAAGAAATAACACATAAATATTTAAAATATTGAAGCCTGTGTGTGTGTATGTTTGTGTGTGTGTGTGTGTGTGTATGTGTGTGTGTACACAAACCTCTAAACACATTGTACCCCGCGACGCCGGCGTACAGCAGCGCGGCGGCCTGCTGCGGGCCGCGCGCCGCGCGCGCCCACACCAGCGCGGGCAGCGCGCTCAGGGAGTGCGCGTACGATAGGGAATGAGACTTCGTTAACATACGGAAACCCACTAAGATAACATATATAATTTTAAAAAACCCGCCAGAACAAAAAAAAATACTACCACATCTTAGCAAAAGTGTTTGTAAATCTTCGAAGAAGTACCGCGATGGTTGGAACAAGGATTTACATTAAAAGAAATCGTGCTCAAATCGATTTATTCATTTTGGGGCTATGGTGCCACTGACAGACATACAGATACAGACAGGTGAAATTCATAACACCCTTCTCTTTGGGTAGCGGGTTGAACAAAAAGAACATTCATCGCCTGAGAGTGTAAATTGTGAGTAAAAACTATGCAGGTTTAGTAAGAAATTAAATTTTAGAGAATAGGATTTTAAAAACACTTAAAGAGCCACTGAAAAGGACAACAAATCGACCGATTATTTACTTTTTTTTTATTTTAGTTTGATCCCGGTAGGGTATGCAGGAGGAACATGGGAACCTTGTATTAAAACAATAGATTACCATTATCACATTTTAATTCCTCCTTTTCAGTTGAATTCTCGAGGTAATGTGTGTTTACCGCACGCTTTACCACACCTGAACGAAGAAATAAAAATTTTGAATATTTAATTTCATCGGTTGGGAATGCGACTGGGCTCGTACCCTTGCGCCACAACAGGTCTTCACGTTTTATATAGAAGCTAAGTCCCCGTCAATCCCCATTTTAGATAGTAAAAAGTACAAAGTAACAACGATGGGGACTACACAATATTTTTATCAGAGAGGAGATATTTAAATAAAATTAAAATGAAATAATTTGCACTACAAAATGCAATCCTGCAGATCGATATACGTAATGCAAACATAATTTAATATATCAAAGCCGCACAATTCGAAATATAAATAGATGCAAATACTATGAAGTATTGCAAACGTCGACAAACGTGAACCAACAAAAATTATCAATTTCTAATATTACTATTAACTGACCATAGCATATACAATTCTCTAAGATTCTATAGTATTTTTACTACTTTTAAAATGTTATTCCACACTTAGGAAAGAAAAATACCAAATTTATAAACGTATAAAAATTTTGAACGATGCAGGATTTGAACCCGCGCCTATTGGAATCCACCCAAGCGCTCTGACCAACTAAGCCATTCGTTCTCACCAAGCTCCGTTGAAATTTTTATACGCTTGTTACAATTTATTTATGTTGTTAGGGAGATTTTTACAAATTCCTGCTACCCAAAGACAATTCGTTAGAATTCTATCGTTTGGCAAGAGAGAATGCTATTTATTAAAGATTTTTACTATTTTTAAAGTGTTATTCCACAGTTAGGAAAGAAAAATACTAAATTTAAAGTATAAAAATTCTATATTATTTTTTAAAATTTGCTTATTTTTAGTTAGGCCACTTTAACTGTGAAAGTGTTATATAGATATTAATGTCATTGCAGTAAAGCTTGCACGAAATATATAAATAGTACGTACAATTATTACTGAAATATTATGAAAAAAATTAAGCAGTGAGTGCTATAAAAAGTCATCATCATCATCCTGAATCCATGGATAATGAACAAGGGATTTTCATTTAAATATATATTTAAATATATTATTACGCTTTTGAACTCTGGTAATTAAAAAAAAATATAATAATTCTAATTAAATATTACGATTTAACACAAGGAAATATACATTTATAAAAAAATTTATATGTTTACATACAATAATTAACTAAAATACTAACAAATTAATGTCAATAGTATAATTTTTATTTACCTTTAGACTTCAATGTATTCGATGTGAGTAATGTCATCATCAAATGAGATATTATAATGAACATTGCAATTCCTGAAAAGAAAACAAATAAATATATATTAAAACCAAATAATCATAATGAGGGTTCCGTTTTTAACTTTTTAGTACGAAACCCTGAAACGATTTTTGGAATCAAATATCATAATTAATATGATATAAAACAAATAGAAATTCGGGCTTAGAATAGGATCACCCTGGTACTGATGGTGTCGTAAGAGGCTACTAGAGTACGTGTGGGAGAGTCACGTTGTCAGCAATGACAACACGCATGAGCAGACTTGACCGGATTAGTACCACCTCCGGCATTTAAAACCGGCGTTACGTAGTGGCTTTGGCCTTTGTTGTTTCGCATTGGGTAATGCCGGGCCCCAGTGCCCATCCCCAGCCTTCCCTGCAATATGACAGCGGCACTTAGAGAGAAACTACTCCAGGAGGATACCAGCAGTTTCAATGTTCAAAAATCACTCCCTGAGTCTTTAAACTCAGGCTGCCCGTCGAATTCTGGGAAGGGTACAGTATCACGCATTATACAATGCTAACGAGGCGTACCCTTCACGGCAGCCCCTACCACACTTAACTTAACGTAGACTTCTCTAACATCAGGGACGTACACTATAACCTGAATGCCGGCCACATCATATTGAGACGATAAACGACGACGAAGACCGCCAATATTGAAGGTCAGGAGGACTGTCAACTATCAGGCTGTGTGTGTAAATGGAAGATCGTGTCGAATCAGCATAATTTACAGTAATATTGCGGAGACGGATCGGATCATGGACCAATCGGCAATCGGCTGTTGACGTTATACTCTCACAGATCCCTATCGCAGAAGTCGTGTCACTTGGCGATTTTAAAGCGCATAATGCGAGTTAGCTCAGATCACGCACCACCGACCACACAAGAAGGGCTGTATTCAACCTTGCTGCGGCGTATGAATTGTCCTAATTGGTTAAATCGCCTACGCGAATCCCAAACGTGGACAACCACAACGCCTCCTTATTGGACGTTCTACTGACTTCACATACAAAATAGTACCAGAATCGCAGAATATTAGCGACCCATCACGTCTGGTACTAAAAGTCAGCAGATTCGGATGGGATGTGCGTACATTTTACTTTATCCTTGAAGACCGGTTTGCTTCTCTTTTGATGATCCTAGTCTGTGCCGCCACTGTCGCTAATGTGGTTCTTCAGGGCATGAATCTTTACATTCTTAGCGTTGTAGTGGCAATCGGTGGCAAATCACAGCTTTGATTTAATACGTCTTGCAAACTTACTGCTTTAAGCTTGTGAGGCACTGGCAATACACATCAATCATAAAAAAATATCAACGAAAAAACCTCACACTGGCAAGAAATAAAATACTTAAAATATTTACATCTAATAAAAAAAATATATATAAAACATTTTAAATGAAACACTTAAACGGATTAATCGCGTATATTGATTTCTAAACATTTTTGGAAACCCGACGTTTCGAACACTTTACAGTAGTCCGTGGTCACGGGTA
Organism: Eueides tales michaeli; assembly: GCA_018249855.1. Lineage (NCBI taxonomy): Eukaryota > Metazoa > Arthropoda > Insecta > Lepidoptera > Nymphalidae > Eueides > Eueides tales. The sequence goes on along the minus strand of DWMZ01002260.1, from coordinate 8,504 downwards.
GACTGACCCGTAAAAGTGTTTCATTTAAAATGTGTAACAATCGCGAAAATACTATTAAATATATAAATAAAACCTCGAAAAAATATTAAAATAAATAAAGCATACCCAAAAAAGTAGACAGAAATTGCACATAAAAATCCTTCTCCCATATAAAGAGATCTATGGAGTCCCTTTCTGGTTGATTCCATTCTTTACAATAAAAAATCCACGATTCAGGTAATGTTATATTTATTGGTAATGTGCTGTAATATTGGAAAATGAGTGTAAATAAGTTAAAAAAACACACACACACACACTTTCTAATTATATATTTATAAACTGACAAAAGTGTGCATGTATGAAAAAGCCTGACTCTGACTGTTACCACCTCTCACTAACATGTAAATGAGGGGTGGAACGAGCTATGGTACATACAAACAAAGTAATGGGCATGTGACTCATCTATCTCTCATTCACTTCACAAGAAATTCTATGAAATAACTAATTTATAGAAAAAAATATAATTTTGCATTAATTCCTTCTTTGTATTATACAAAATAATGATGAGTCAGTGATAATAATCTGTAGGCTATCCCTGCTTCGTTCAAATTTTTTATATGTTTTTAAATTTAGTATTTTTCTTTGCTAAGTGGAGAATAACACTTTAAAAATAGTAAAAATATTTAATAAATAGCACTATAGTCTTTGGGTAGCGGAAATTTGTAAAAATCTCCCTACAGAGATGCTAACAACATAAATAGGTTTGTAACAAGCGTATAAAAATTTCGACAGAGCTTGGAGAGAACGAATGGCTTAGTGGTCAGAGTGCTTGGACGGATTCCAAGAGGCGCGGGTTCAAATCCTGCTTCGTTTAATTTTTTATACATTATTAAATTTAGTATTTTACAGATCATCTTTTTAAAAAAAAATCTTTTCAGCTGCATGCTGTATCTTGTACATGGCAGGGTAGGCCAAAGAAACTATGGTACCTAGTGTTAAGACACTCCGATGTTCACTCAATCATTAAGACACTCACTCCTTCCAATGGGGATCAAACCTGTAACCTGTTGTTTACAGTCAGATGCTAATGTCCCTGCGCCATGACAATTCTCAAAATAATATTTCAATATTACATATAAATTATACTTACATTAAAGTTTCATTTTGCGTATTATAAGCATTTATATTACATAAAGTATTAATTGTCATGTTAAATAAACTGTCATTCCTCCACAGTGAAAATGTTTCTAACATTAACAATATTATGAACAATTTTAAATGAGACTGAAAAAATGTAAAATAACAGATTTAATATTGTATTATTACTTATAAGTATCTTTTTCTCTCAGACTGTATTCTGTTTGTGGCAAGGTAGGTTAAGAGAACCTAGTATTAATTCGCTTCTTTCCCCCACTTTCCGTCAAATGCTTAAGGCATTGTATATTGAGTGGCGGAACTTAACACTGCTCTTTGCTTCATTATAAAAGCAAGGAAATTAAAATATATAATATTCTCATTTTGCATTGGGAATCAAACCCACAACTGTCACATTCACAGCTTGTGTCCCTAGTCATAATGACTAACCTTAAATATTTTATTAATTTTAATTCAATGTAAATGTTATTATAAAGGTTAATGGCAATTACAGTATTTATCTAACACATTTCTTCACCACAACACAAATGTCTAAATTATTCATACATTAACAGTTCTTGTTAAATTGTTAGTTTGTTTGTAAGTACTGAAAGTTTACTGAGGTCTTTCTGAAGTAGCACAGTGTCCGACTACAAATGTAATAGCCGTGAGTTCAATTCTTTCCATTCGGAGAAGAAAATAATATTAATATTTCACATGTTTAACTAAATTTAACACACCTTAAATTCAGTATTATATATAACATGTCTCTGAGCTTCTTTAGACATTAAAACAAGATCTATCATTACTATAACTGGATCATATTCTATGTATTTATCTACTACTCCTTTACATCTGTCCTGAAATAGAAATTGAAATGTTTAAGTTTATTAAAATAAATTAAGTTTTGAAGTTAACAATATATGGCTTAGTGTTCACAGTGTTTGGAGAATTACACAGAGGTAAAGATTGAAATGTTTTCTAAAATGGTCATCTTTCCTTAGCTTATTTAAAATTTTAAGCATTTCAAGAAAGTAAAAAAATGAATTAAGTATTTAATATTAAAGATCCATCAAGTAACAATAACAAATGCAATGGTTGTGGGTTCAATCTTAATCGGATGAAATAATTATTTACATTTAACTGTAACATAAAAAAATGTGCGGGCCTAATTTACAGTGTCTCAAGTTGTAGTGAAAACTGCAGGAGTATTTTAGGCTCTTGCTTCTTGTGGTCTTCTTTATATGATTATAGGACTTTAATAAATTATTTTTAATAATAAAATAAAATGGTTTAGATAGTTCTCACACTCCAAGGTGAACAAATATTGGAGATAATGAAATAAATTAGAATAATTTTTAAACAAACATATTTTCAACTACATAATCAATTTGTGTACTTATTAGATACACATCATACATATTTTCTAGTTATTCTATGAAAATATTATACATTTTTAAAGATTTACACATACACATTTAGTAAGTTTTAAGACTGATGGACCATAGGTCCTATAAAGAGCAGCTGCCGCTTCGCCACAATTTACACATTTATAGGGTTTATTTTCATACATTTTTATAAATGCTCTGAAATTCTTTTAGAACTTCATTATTCTTTAATAATTTAATTGCGTTAAATATTCTATTTAGTTTTACGAATAATAGTATATGTTTTTAAGGGTTTAAGAGGTTATGTTTTTGTTTTGACATTTGATTATTCCATCACAGCACAGATAACAATTTAAATTTGATTACAGTCTTGAAAGATAAAACGTTTTTCACTGTATTACTTTTAAGAATAAAAGAAACATTAAAATAAAATGCAGTAACATGATTTTTAAATTTAAATCTATATTTACTAACTTATATTTTAAGATTGTCCGAATAGCGACATCTGTGTAAAATGCTAAAAAATACAAGCAAGATACAACCGAAGTAGGTAATCAAGTAACCGAAATATTTTTATTAATTCAATAAAATTGCTCTAGATGACGCTACTTTAAAATATGTTTTATGTTATTTATTATAAAGAACCATGCTGTATCAAACACATAGCAGGTTAAGCAAAGGGAGTTTGGGAACCTTTCCGCACTTTCCGCCAAATTTGAGGCATTGCAAGTAGCGTGGTTGGACTCGACGCCGTGCTTTGCCTAGATGATCACAGTGAAGAAATGAGAATATTAAATAAATCATTTGATGATTTTAAATATTTTACTTCTTCAAGTGGGCAACGATTCCACAACCTATCGTTTACACGCTTGAGTGCCCGTCCTGCGCTACGACAGGCCTAAAAGAAAAATACCACTGAAATATATAGTTGCGGTAAAAATACGTACTTAAACACACAAGTAAACATTTATAGATAAATATAATAATTAGAAGATATTTGAATTTTACAAGGCCATTGAATCAGTTGAAAAGATTTTATTGATTGAAAAGATAATAAATCCATTCAAAATTGAATCTTGAAAACTTTGGGGTATTTGGATTTTTTAGTGTCACGCTGTATCCCGCATATAGTAGGGTAGGTAGGGTGACCTTCGAAAATTGTTAGACAACCTGATCCTATTAAACTCTTTCCCCACTTTTGACTGAATTGGAGGCATTATGATTTTGACTCATTACTAAAATGAGAAAAATGGAAATATTAAATAATTAATTTCCTTAAGTGGAAACGGAAGCTAAAATCAGGCATTGAAAGTCACGCGCCACCTTTTGGGATTTCATTTTTAATACTTTGCAAAAATGTAAAAGCATAAAATCGTGCACTCATATATATATATCTATATATATATATATATATATATATATATATATATATATATATATATATATATATATATATATATATATATATATATATATATATATATATATGTATGTATATATATGTTTGTTTGTATGTTTTCCATACAATATTACCTTAGCGAAGTAATTTTGTGACCAACTGGCGCGTTTGAAACACCATAATTGAAGAACCTATCCTTTATCTTATTATATATGTGTTACTTATTACTTATTATCTTTAGATACTTATATTATATATTAACTTGAAATAGGTACACTCTGACACTAAAGTGTTTATAAAGTCTTAACATATAAGTAAGTACAACGTAACATTCCTTATAGCTTCATTAAAATCATCTCCACCGTACATTAACAAAGTTAGGATGGCCAATTCGTCATACAATAAACCATTGTTCAACAAGACCCTAACAATATAAACACATGAAGCTGTTAAGTGCTTCACTACGTAATATGAAACTTAGTAATGTATCTTTGATATATCTCTATACTGTCCATATTGAATTGTTTCTTGATTACTTAGTGATTTATTACTCTTGGTTATCTGGGCTTTATTGCGTTATTAGAATTTTATGGCCTTAATATTATTACCGTCGGCTCGATTTCTTCTTAGTTGATAAGAAAACAAAGCGGAGTGTTCGGGTCTTCCATTCAACACACATTTCTCGAAATTAAATATTCGTTCGATTCGATCGAAATTAAATTTTTTATGTTCTCATTTTTTCGATCTGAATAGTCAATTTTTCCATATGAAATTTTCGCATACTGGTAATAAGGCAAAAAGCGCGGCGTTGAGTTCGGCCACTCAAAACGCTATACCTTAAATTCGGCGGAAAGTGGGAATCGGAATTGGAACGGAGTGTCTTAACATTAGGTTCCCAAGTTTCCTCTGCCTACTCTGCTATGTATGGGATACAGCGTGACGCTGACTAAATTTTCACAAATACATCGCCACTTAATACGCCATACCTCAAATTCAGTGTGAAGTGGGAACGAAACGGAGTGTATTAACACTAGATTTCCAAGTTCCCTCTGCCTACCCCGCCATGATACAGCGTGAAGCTGAAATAAAAAAAAATACATGCCTTACTAATAATAAATACATATTCTCAGCGTTACTTTTGTTAGTATAACAGTTCATTCTTTAATCTAACTCGAGGGACCGTTTTCTTAGAAACGAATGAAGGCATCATGAAATTAAAATTATAATATTTAAGTTTACGGGCCCATGGAGGTAGAAAAAAACGAATTATTGCCTGTGAATGAGTATAATCATAAAACATGTCTTTTTGTGATATTAAAATAGATGTTTTTTATACATTCCATAATATTATGCTATAATTAAAATGAACTCATGAAATAAAATCTTAATAAAAACGGACACCTCGATTGAACTTCAAGAACGTATCAATGACATTGCGATCATGAAGGTAGGTCACGCAAAAAATAATAATACTTCCCGAAGGATATTGGACCTTGCAGATTAATGACAGTGGTCAAGGCGAAAGATCGTAGCGTTCAGTGTTTAGCTTACTAGACGGAGTAGTCCTAGTCCTACCTAGAACGGAGTGTCCCGTTGCCTATCCTATTATATGCGGGATAAAAGGTAAATTAATAATTAAAAAAAAAATAAAAATATTGATAAATCCTACTTCCTTTGAGGCCTGTCGTGGGCCACAAGCATGTGATTATTCAACCGACGGGTTCTGGGTTCGATCCCCAGTTGAGGAAATAAAATATTTAATATTTTCAATTTACATATTTAATGTTTCATCTCTTCGCTCTGGTAATAAGGCAAAGCGCGGCGTTGAGTTCCGCCACTCAACACTCAATTGAGGCATTGGAAAGAGTGGGGAACGGAAGTGGAACGAAGTGTCTTAACACTAGGTTTCCGGGTTCCCTCTGCCTACCCTGCCTTTTGCGGGATACAGCGCGAAGCTAAAAAAAAAGATAAATTTTAGGCAATTTATCACTGCGCAGCGTAAAGCAAAAGCTACGATAGTGACTTAAATTAAGTCTTGTTAAATACCTACTCTTTGTGACGATGAGATTATCTATACTAGAGGCAAGATTTAAGAGGACTAGATTGGTATATCCATGTAAATCCTTAAGTGTTCTTCTTAAAGAATTTTCTGAATAAAATATTGTTGACTGTACTTAAGAAGCCAGCCATGCATTTTCAAAAATAAAGAAAAGTAGAAAAAATATTCGCAAACTTTATATAATATTTTTACAATTTTTAAATTGGTTGGACGGATTCCAAGAGGCGCGTATTCAAATCCTGCTTCGTTCAAATTTTTATACGTTTTTAAATTTAGTATTTTATATAATATTGTTAAATTTTATTAACCCTGAATTGATAGCTTAAAAATGATCGTGAAATCGTCTTTTACATCTAAAGTAGACATCAGCCGTACAGTTTAACGGCAACATGAAATCATTAGCGTAGCTTGGCTGCTTTAGAGCGACTTTAAAATAATTGAACGTATAACTGAATCATGCTACGTGGTTGAAATTCGTTTATGCTGTCAAAGCACTCTCGATATTGAATATTTAATGGCTGGAACTCAATCTTTTTTGTACCTTTACGCAATTTCTGACGTTTTTAGCGTTTTATGATAGAGATAGGAGATAATTATTAATATACACCGTTCTTTTTTTTTTTTGCTTTAACAATTTGTCATGTGGGGTGGTAAAATTTAACGCCACAACATAAATAGCAGCTTCACGCTTTTTCCGCTCAGGAGTATAGGTGTATAGTTGGTAGGAGTTGGAAAAATGTATTTAAAATTAATTAGTAATAAATAACTTAATACAACTTGAAACTGTTACGTAAACATATTAAGTGTAATTAAAATTAATTATAATTATTGATTATAATTGATGTATTTACTGCTTATAAAATATTTATGATTTTTTTTAAGTAGTATTTTGAAAGAAATTTCTACCTATTGATATCGTACCTACATTCGATTTTAGAAAAAAAAAAAAAAAAAAAAAAAAAATAAATTAATATATATATATATATATATATATATATATATATATATATATATATTATATATATATATATATATATATATATATATATATATATATATATATATATATATATATATATATTATATGTAAATACAGTCACTCCCCCCGCACAATCATCGCCCCTACAACTACAATATTTTTAATAAATTTAAATTGATATTTCACACTTAGGCCAGAAAAAATACTTTTTAAGAAAGCGTATAATAATTTCAACGTAGCGGGATTTGAACCCCCAATGTTTGGGACAGACGGACTTTGGAAACCCAAAGAGACGCGGGTTATACGCTTTCTTAAAAAACAACTAAAATATGATAGATATGTTTTACAGTTAAACACTATCTCAGTGCCACGACAAATTTCAAAGTTCAAACTAACGTCAAGTAAGTTAATTCAAACTTTGATATATCTAAGCCACATCCGGTTCCGGCCATACCAAGTCAAATTTATCGAATAACCCTTTATTATCGATTCTATATAAATTTGTTATTCTTGTCATTTATAACTTCTTGCGTATAGTTACTTTGTTTAAAAAATGATATTATTAATATGTTAACACTGTAGAATTGTATTTTAGCAATGCAAATGAAGAAAAAAGTAAGGAAATTAGGTCTGGGTTCAATTTCGTTCGTAGGAAAGTTTGTGATGTTTTTTTTATTTAACATTGATTTTTTTTCTGTCATGTTTGATATTTTTTATTTGAGCGGTGTGCTTTTTTTCGTAAATAGCCGGGTACGAAACTTCTATCGAGACGTTTCATTCTCCATTTTACGTTACACTTCCTGCCGCGCTTTACCTTTCCTAAAATGACACGATCTAACGTAATTGAAACTTTATCTATAGACGAAATGCAACATAAAAAAATTAAAAACGTAATAATTTATCAGTAAGTTACTTTTTCATATCTCTGTATTACCTACATGGGAGTATTTTTATGCAGTTGTACAACCAGTTTTATTATTATTAATAAAAAAGAAATTATTTTGAATCATTATAAGTGTAAATTCTGTTTTGTAAAAAAAAAATTAATATATTTCAATATTCTAAAAAAACTTCAATACTCAATATAGCAATCAAATATAAATATTTAATTTTCCCAAATAGGAATCGAACCCACCGTTATCGATTTAACAGTGAAACAAAGCAGTCTCACTGAGCCTCGACAGATTACTAATATTTAATTCTTAACTCTCTGTAATCTATAACATTACATGTCCAGTTTGTTTATATAGGTCTCCAAAATGTAGCTAATAATCAATTGTTAACGCTAGCACTTAACAACGTATCCTCTCCATTATATAATATTCATAGTAGGTCCATCCCTTTCTCACAACCCGCCAGCTTACACTCAATTAAGCCTTTTAGCCGGGATTAGTGTTTCTAGATAAGACTACTTACATTATATAGAGGCCCTAGATTATGGCCCTAGATTATGTTTAATCAACGTTTATTAGCGCTTTCACGTAACTTAACAATTATTTTATATTTTAGGGATACTGAGGTAGGGAAGGGAACGACATATTGTAGGTACACATTATAGCACATGGT
>DWMZ01002259.1:0-14443 GCA_018249855.1 Eueides tales michaeli | reverse complement strand
ACTAAAAGTACTAGTTTCAAAAGATAATTTAAAGTACTATTGAATGTGGGAACACAAAAAAGCTCTTAGAAATGGTACGTACAACTACATGTGCAAATAGTGCCATCAGGAATGCATTAGCGTCTGAAAGCCTGTTGAATGCAACCGCCTGCGAGCGCCTGCGACCACCCTCCCTGTAACGCTGTACGATCACTTGTGAAAGCTTAAACCAAATATGCAGAAATACACTTGGGTTTTGTTTTCCGAAGCAGAAGCAGGTCGTGCTTTTTTGTATTCATTTTGCTGTCAAGGATATTTTGTTGTGTCTTTGGGTTTCAGACGTTTTTACTGTATTTTGTATGAAATTTGCCTGTATTTTGTATGAAATCAAAACATATAGGTTACTGGTTCCCGTGTACTTACAGTTACGTAATTTAACTCGAGAAAAGAAAAATTAAAAATTAAATATTTATATAATTTTTGATATTTCATTGAAAATAAATGTAACAAACATATTTTTGTAGATGATTTAATACAAAATTAGAGCATGCAAATTTAAATTTATCAACTTTATATGTAAAACTTTCCGTTGATCAACAATCATGAAATAGGGACGGGATCCTCAGTGGGTGAGTGTGACTCGCGCATGTCTTTCTTATTTTGTATTAATTTTGCTATCAATAAAGCAATGCCGCGGTTTGCTTTACAAGAGTGGAAATAAGAAATACAAATATTAAATAATTCACTTCCTTAAGTGAGGATTGAACTGCCTGTCACGATGCAGTCGCACACTTTTGCTCTTGCGTCAGGTAACTGGGCTTTATGTAATGTTTTATTTAAGCTTAATATTCATAACGAATATATTGGTATTTTGTATAAGCATTACCAACATAGTGACATTCCGAACTGCATTCAAAAGCTAGCGTATATTTATCATGTTGAACTAATAATAATATAATATTTATTTAGCTTCATACTGTTTTCTGCGTGTATTTTATTCTTGATCTCATATATTTTTTATGTCTTGGAACAGTAGACCTAAATACTTAATATTATTTTTTTGCCTATTATGCGTAATATCCTCAGACAGACGCTCATTAAACTGGTCCTATAAATTATTTGATTTTTCTTTCTAGGTTTGGAGCCCTAAAACAGAGTATTATTACTAAGAGTCTAAAATCTAATGCCCCCAATCAAAGTAAAATCTAAGCCCAATAAGTAAAGGATCACTTATAGATAGACAACTCCTAATTGAGAAAAGGCTAAAAGAATATTATTAAAAAGGATCTCCGCAAGCAATAGGTCACGCTGAGTGGGATCACGGCCGCCCTCGTCCGTCAAGACGGCTTGCTTTTATATTAAATTAGAATTTGTTAAGAATCCTTTGAAACGTCGCCGAGATCTTTCTGAAAAGGAACGTTAGGATAAATGTGAATGCTTAGTTTATTATACTCATACATTCTATATTTTTCACAGGGTCCCATTCCTCTATAAAAAAGAAATCCTTATAGGGTCACTTTGTATGTCCGTTTGTCAAGAACATTCCCCTCTAGATATCAAGTTGAAATTAATATCAAATTTCCAGATATATGGTCTTTTATAACTCAGATAAATGACTTAAAAAGTCAATACAATTTAAAGTCACCAGCGTTTATGCTTCGTTTTTTCCTATATTTGTAAGTAATTAGCCACGTAATAATGACTTAAAGATTATTACCCGTGGATCCAGTATTATGAAAATTCAGTACAGAATTCTGGGTTGACGACTTTGAAATTCACTTTACGGATACTTTACAACTTCAACGAGGTCTCGTAAAATGAATACTCATCAGTATAAGAGTTATATATCCTTTGGTGTTGCTCCAAGTCATAAAACACTATAATCACTTGCTTGAAAAGTATGTCGCCAATTCCGTTGACTGTAGTTTTTATTTCCCTTTTCAAATTGTATTTTTTTTTTAATTTTCCTTTCCTTGTCATATGCAAGATACACCGTATATCTAAAAGAAGCAATCAACATCATCAATGTCATTATTCAAGCATTATTTTCTGGACAAGGTGCTTCCCCCAGGATTTCCAAGACAATTGGTTCGACGTTTCTCGCATCTACTGTCTTCCTACAACTTTGACTAGATTATCGATGGCAGCTGGTAAAGGCTTGCACATATCGGCTCATGGGTCTTCAAAAAATTTATCAAAATATAATATATTTCGGGATACAGCGTGAAACTAAGTGAGTGAGTAATATATTTCTAAAAAAAAACTTAACTTTACATTAAAAGAATAGGTATTTTCTCGGTCAGATTAAAGTTAATAAGAGAATGGAGTAGAAGGTCACTTGGAAATTTGTAATAATAGGATGGCAATAAGAAAAAATTATCTTGAAGTGTCATTACATCTTTCGTGGTACTACACTAAAAGTAAATATACACTAGGGATGTTTTTTTTAATCTTCACGTGTGTGACACATAGTAGGCGGAAGGAACTTGGGCAGAAGGAACCTAGTGTAGAGACAATCCGTTCCACTTGCCTCATTACGTTGTATTTGAGGCATTGCGTGTTGAGTGGCGGAATTCAACGCCGCACTTTGCCTTGTTACCAGAGCGAAAAAGTGAAAATATTAAATATTTTATTTGAAAATATTGAATATTTCATTTCTTCGAGTGGGGTTCGAACTTACTACTTGTGGTTTATAGTAACAAGCTTGCTTACGCCACGACAGATCTCTATAGGATAACGTGGCATCATAGGAATGTTATGTTCAACGGTTTTCCACATAATTTATCATTGACGATAAAATTCAATATATAAAGGTAAGGTAGATACTTCTATAAATAATTTGTCATTGTAATGTCAATTTAAATATATAATACATATTTTGGTGATAATATGATAAGGTACATTAGCGGCGTCAGTGAGCTGGCGGTGACGCTGCATTGCGGTATTCGGTCCTATGAATCACGTCATACTTACTCGCAACTACACGATTCTGCTCGCGCAACATTTAAATGGAACGGAAACTGTCTATATATCTATGTTTATATTGTATATGAACATTTTTAATATTTTGTTGTTTCACACTTGTATAAGGAGAATAGCTCCTTGAGGAGTGGTTTTGATCTTGTGTTTTTTGGTTAATTTAAAATATATTGTAATCTGATTATTTACTTTTTGCTCTAACATTAGTATGTTGAATAAAGTTATTTTAAATAGATTTATTGCATATAATTTTTAGTTAACTATTATAACAGTTGGATTATTTAAAGTACCAAACAATAGAACTAAAAGGAATATATATCAGAAGGAATTAATCTCAAGTTAAACCTAGCTGAGTTCATTATTTGTTCTATAAATAACTAAATATTTAAACCGGTCTGTCGTAGCGCAGTAGCACAAACGTGTTACAGTAAACACAACAGATTGTGGGTTCGATCACCACTCGAGGACATTAAATATTTTCAATTGAAATATTTAATATTTTCAGTTCTTCGTTCTGGTAAGAAGGCAAACGCGGCGTTGATTTTCAGTGTGCAACGCGCAATGTCCCACATTCGGTGGAGAGTGAGAAAGGAGCGCAGTGTCTTAATATTAGGTTCCCAAGTTCGTAAAGGGCGTTCCTATAGTAGGGATCATGTTTCAGCTTTGTGCCGTACACAAAGATGAAAAAAAAAACAATTAAACAAATAAAGGCTAGTTACAAAGCTAGCTTGCAAGCAAACTTTGTCAAAGCAGGCTTACTTCTACGAAATGGACAAACTTTTAACTGACAACGTAAACTTTCATATTTTATGATGTTACGGCTCGTTAATAAATTATACAGCCGCCGTAGATAGTTCTCAGAAGCTCCATCACCGAGTTCTTAAATAAAAAGTTCCTCCTCGAGATGGCATGGTAATTAATCTTTTACGTTTCGAAACAACTTCGGAAATTAAAAAGATTTTTAATTTATTTTATGCAAATTGTTATAATTTATTAGCGCACGTGCTCTGAATACAGGAAGACAGTTTTAGTTCAGTTGCTATGTACGTAGCAGCTTTAATAAAAGATATTATTTATTTTCATGATGTTTGAGGACCTGAGATAGCTTCCTGGGTTCCCGAATGCTTAAGTAGAAAGTTTTGAGATACACACTTAGATCCCGCTGCTACCGACTTTCTGCCGAATTCTGGAGGCATTATGTGTTGAGTTGCAGATCTTAACGACGTGCTTTGTCTGTATAGTAAAGAAACGAAACTATAAAATATTTAAATTCCCAGTGGGAATCGCACCTACAACTATCGCCTTTGCAGCCACGTCCTTGCGTACCTGCGCCACGACGTTCATTTATTGATTTTATTCGAAATTTACTAAAGTATATATTATAATAGTTTTCATTCCAATTATTATTTGAAGGAATAGTCTGTATATATTGTTGAGCTGAAACTGTCACACATCATTCAGAAATAAATATAAGTGATAGAGAGAGATTCAGGTAGTGGGTTATAATAAACCATTAATCATATCATAAAGCCTGAGTTATAGATTAACATTGGCTTCCTTCATAAATAGACTTTCCATGACAAAAATATTTTTTTTTGTATCACCAGAGGTAGGCGCGGTCAAGTTAACAAAATCGTTTTCAGATACGAAAACTCTAAGTGCATAACAAAAGGAAGACAGACTAATCCGAAATACAAAAAAAAAAAAATATTTTAAAATAATTTCAATACCATGTACCCATCCTTGTGGTGAGCCTTTTTTTAGTTTTGTTTTTATCTCACATTTTTATTTAAATGCAATAAAGAACATATATACTTTTATTTTGTATCCTAAAATTTACACGCAACCACTTAAATATATAATTTTAGTGTCACTTTCGGCATTTAATAGCTGAAAACAGCAGATCTGTGATGACATGAAAAATAACAATTACATCGTGTTCACGTCCACTTCCGGTGCGAGCTGATGCCGGTGATTGCGTCTGCATTGATGTTAGTGACGACCGACGAGCTTAAAACTATCATGCTTTGAACGGATAAAGAGCTTTTTTTAATGATATAAAGAGATTTAGATAAAAGAATACTTTATGAGAAAATATGTGATATTTTATGAAATGATTATAAAGACATCCTTCTGGAAAGGCGATCTGTTTTGGGATCGATTTCCACTTGAGGAAATAAAATATTTAATATTTTATCTTTTTCGCTCTAAAACAGGCAATGTTTCCAGAATTTAGCGAAACTTTTAGCGAAGCTGTGTGAAACTAAAAAAATACATTATTATAGTAATGTATTTGCCTATATGAATAGATAGAAAAGTAAAAGCCAAGTTAAAAGACATATTGCTGCATGAATGGCAAAACTCAACGCCAAGCTTTGATAATGTGAAATAATTGTGTGCCAATTTGTATAACGAAACATACATGTATCAAACGATATATGTATAAGTATCAAACGATGTATCCCGAATCCGTTTTGTTTTGTAAAATATATCGTTTGATACGAGTACTTTCTTATTAAAGTCTGTAACCGATTTACTGTATGTACATATTGGGCCGATATACTCGTATTAAAAATATGTTATAAGCGACGTTTATTAATGCTTATAGAGCCAAAAATACCATTTTTGTCTGCTTGTCCATTTATACTATTATATTTTGCCAACCATCCTTCAACATTTTGTGTTTGTTTTATTTAAATCAGTTGAAAATAAAAATTTATTTAGCTCAATGAATAGATACTGTTGTAAAAGTAATAATATTATTAAAACAAGAAAGTAATAAATATTGTAATACAGGCGGGCGTAGCCACATGCAGGTACTTAGTATTTATTTATAGGTATATATTTGAACTAAATTGTCATTTTAATAACTTTTTCGTGAGCTTTTGTGTCTACACAAATACTGTCAAAGTTTGAGTGAAGGCTCGGTGATTAGTTTTTTTGAAGAGGCTGTGTGTATGTAGTAGCTGATATGAACCAGTGTCTATTCAATTTGCACTTCGCCGCCGCACGCCGCTCGACTGGCGGACCGCCAACGAGTCATTGCATCTATATTTACATAAAATATCTTATTTATTTTATATATATTTTATGTAGGTATGCTGAGGTCATTTTGGTGCAGCCTTTTCAATTATCATGAAAAATATGTATTTATTTAGTTCAAAATGAAATGGTCTGAATCAAAGAATAATAATCAGTAATGACCCGTCTGCCCCTTATAACGGTTTTACGTCAGATCAAGTGTAGTTTAGAAAGAAATAATTACTACATACAAGAATAATTTTATTGTCTATTTGTATATCTCTCAAGAAAATTTCTCGAGATTTCGTGAAGTTATCAAGTAGAAATTAATTTTATTTGACAATAATATTATTGAATGTGCTTATCTTAACTTTTCAATACATCAGTACTATCATTAAAGTGCTAATGTATTTGAACATGAACATAATTTACGATAGTAAATAAACAATTCAAGAGAGTGAAGTCGTGAGCGAGTTGCTAGTTTTAAATAATAGTGTTTAATATTTACAAAAAATGTACACTTTGTATTATTGTATTATGTCGAAAAAAAAATTACATTAAAAAATCTATGCCAAGATTTATGTAAAAAATAAGACATATATAAAAGTAGACGATCGAGATCTCCACGTTAGGAAGGCAGCGTCTTGCTGCACCTGCGCCTGCACCAGTGACGCACTGCAACGCCGTGCTGTCCCTATGTTTTATTACACCATACACTTTTATCTTGTAGTCTTGAAGATACAAAATTGATGATACCATTTCTATTTAATTTATATATTTATTAATAGCTTTAAGGTTTACGGTTTATAGCAGGGTAGACAAGCGCAGTGGTTTAGGAAAATGTAAATACTTTATCCAGATGAGATTCCTGCAGTAACCGAGTTATATCGTAGCGCAGGGGCACAAGTATGATGCTGTAAATACGACGTTGAATGGATTCGATCTCCATTTGATAAAATTAATTATTTAATATTTTTATTACCTTGCGCTGGTAACGAAGTAAAACGTAGGAAATGAAATGGCAGCATTCCCTTCCTACAACACGCAATGCTTCCAGAATATGGCGGAAAATAAAAACGAATGTTTTACCGAGAACGGATAATCCTAATATTAGGGTCCCAGGTTCCCTCTGCCTTTCGTGCTATAGCTATGTATGGCGTGACCGACCGAGCACACGTTCCGCGTTGCATTAAAGTCATTACAAAATGAATGCCGTCCTAAACCATCTAACTACAAAGACAAATCAACAAAGTCCAACTTCACCTAAACTGTTAGTCTATTTGCAGGCATTCTTAAAGTTTAGACTTACACAGTTCCTAGGCTGCTAGGATTGTCCTGACAAATACGGGTGTAGGACCACTGGAACTAAATCACTTTGAGTGGAACGTTGTTTGAGAACTTGTGACAATTGACAGCCGCCTCATGTCGCTAATTTTTGAAAGTACTTTTGAATTGAGACCGGCCCCTACTTGTGACGCATATGCCCCTGCACCACACTGGGGCATATGCGCCACAAGTTGTGGTTTCAATCTCCACTCTAAGAAAATTAATAAACAAAGCATGGCGTCAAGTTTTAGTAACAAAGACAATACGCAGAGATGAGTTACGTCACTCAGAACCGTACATATTGAATATTGGAGCAAGTGTAGGGAACGAAGTGTTGTTTTCACCTCGTGTAGGTTCCCTCTGCCGAGTACTAAAAAAGATAAAACAATAAAAAAAATTTAGTCATTCTTTCAAAAAGAATAAAAATAACACAAAACTACAAAAGAAATAACAATAATGTAATTCCTTTTGTACTTAATAAATATTACAATATAGAACAATAATTAAGTATGACAAAATTGTATTTCACAACACACTTCCCCATTTCTAGTTAACGTAAGGCATTTTACGCGGAAAATCGGTAATTCCAGACGACATCTTTTGTGCAGTGTTTTTTGCGCGTAACGAGATTCCACGCTTTTACAGTAAAAGCTTTTAACCTAAAATGACTCATATTTTTACAAAGTTAAGAGCGCGCAAGATTTATGTCCAACAAATAATATTGTTAAGTGACAAGTGTGCGTTATGTCATCAGTGTTCTATGTACGGGCGAGGTACGGATTTTTATATGAAATTGACATTTATTGCTCGTGTAATTTATATTGTAGGCATATATTTTTGGAAACCAGCGGTAATTAATATAATATATTGAGCAGGCACAACTAATGACAACGTCTCATTGGTTACAGCAAAAATATGGAACAAGAGATAATTACTAGACATGTTCGCAAATTGGAGTCGAAATGGAACGGCGGGAGTTCAGTTGAAGTAGATAAAACTGTATTAAATGAGACGTAAACAAAAGCAAAAACTTAGTACTGCCCTACAATTGTAATCAATTTTAACTCCATCAGTTCTGTCATTCTTTTAACTGTCAATCGCCTAAATTTGGGAAAGAAGTAAAAGTCTTTATAGATAGGGATAGGCAAAGGGAACTTTGGAAGTCGGGTTAAGGTACTCCATTCCTATTAAGGCACTTTCGTTATACATTGAAAATGAGGCATTGTAATGCATTGCATTGCATTTTCTACCAAGTGGCAAAAAAATATAGAAAATATAGAATATTTAATTTTCTCAAATTTCTGAAATTTCTATTATGACATTAGATTTCATGACAATGAATTTAAATATGATCAATATTGTTGTTAATTTAAAATGGCCGCCGCCGGAACAAGATGGATTACAAGTTTTCAAGCTAACTTTCACATTTCTATGCGAGTTCCGCTGAGCGCGGCACTTCAGGCTTTGGCCGTGATGCCGGAGCTTCGGAGGCTTTACAACATTATTAGTACTATTAAAGTACAAAAGAAATACTTAAGCACTTTACGTAATTGGATTTGGAGATGATTGTGGCGCAGTGATCACTTAACTTGAAATACGATCGTTGTGGGTTCGAGGATTCTATTGAGATATGGCACGGCGTTGAGTTCCGTCACACAATATTTCATTGTCTCTGCTTCAAGCTTGCATAAAGTGTGAAGTTGAGAACTAATACTAGTAATTACATAAACGCTATCTTACACTATCTGAGTGCACGCGTTCGAATCCCAATTAGGGAAAATTTATTTCAGTGATAGTTAATCAATACTCAGTTTAAAATAGAATATACCAAAACTTGGGAAAATATTGTTCATGTTAAGGTTTGAAAGGTGTTTTATGGTATTACAAAGCTTTTATGGAAGTTAAGTGGTCGCCCGCAACATTGCATCTACACACATACCTACATATGTACATATATGACCGTCGATGTTACTTTAATTTATTAGACACTTTTACAAAATGCTTTACAATAGAAGTATATAAAAGGCCTGTCGTGGCTCAGAGACATAATTGTGTGACTGTCGTCGTAGCAGGTCGTGGGTTCGACACTCGAGAAAATTAAAAATTTAGTGTTTTAATTATCTCGCTTTTAATGAGGCAAAGAGCGACGTTAAGTTCTGCTAATAGACTCGTAATAAATTCAGAATTCGGTAGAAAATTATGAAAGATTTTTTTAAAGGGGAACGGAATATCTGAACAAGGTTCCCAAGTTCCCTCAGCCTAAACACGAGGGTAGTGGGCTTGGTTCTCACTCAGGGGAATGAAATTGTTGGGCTACATGTATTTATGTATATACAATTAAATATTTATCCATACGTAGTGTAACAACAACAGAGTATAATAATATTATAAAACATCACAGTCTGTTGAAGGCGACCACAAAAATCACCATTTTCAATGAATACAACAGTAAGCGTTGATTGAATCAGTTTCGGGTTGATCGAGCGCCGTTATTGAAAACGACTTGTTTAATGTGGCTTGAGCGAGTTACACTGTTTCTACTGATATTGTTTGAAATATAATTTGCTTGTAATTATAAAGGTTAACTTTTTAAAGTTCGGTAATTAATGTCCTTTAAATAGAAATTAGCACAGTATTTTAGCTTTCTATATGTTCTGTTAATGGTCTATTATATTTTACAAACAAAGCTCTTTCATTGAATACCTATGTATATTAGGTAGGTTGTAATCCGCCACTTCGGAATAATAGTAATATTGATGATGTGGAATTTTATAGTCATCAAAACGGTAGTGGATTTCTAAATTTAAACTTAATAAAACACTTGAAAATGGGTTAAATTAAATTCACAATTCACAAAAAAAGTTCATTCACATATATTAACACACACACTAACACATATATTAACACACATACTAACATCTGTACTTATTTTAAATGAAACACTTTTAAACGGATTAATCGCGTATATTGACTTTTAAACATTTTTGGAAACCCGACGTTTCGAACACTACAGTAGTCCGTGGTCACGGGTAGGCTCGGGTCCGAGGTAACAATCGCGAAAATCAAAGATACTATTAACTGTACTTATTATTTCTATATGCACACTCTTCCGTTGTGGGATCTATAGATGACGCTGATGATGATCTGAAACTATACAGAGTTAAACGTTGAAATATACCACGTACTTAGGTTCCTTAGGGAGTGTAGCTAAAATAAATGAAAAATATTTTTAAAAATTAAGCATCACGCTATATCACAAGGCTAGGCAAGCAGAGGGAACCCGGGTACTTAGTGTTAAGACACTAAGTTTCCTTCCTCCCTTCTCACCGAACTTGAGACATTGCATGTTGAGTGGTGAAACTCAACGCTGCGCTTTGATAACGACAAGAAACGAAAATATTGAATAATTCATTTCCTTGAGCCGGGATCGAACCCACAACCTATCGCATAAACAGTCCTACGCTTGTGCACCTGTGCCACGATAGGCTTCTTTAGTTTTTGAAATTCATTCATTCTTTTTTTCACTTACGAAAGTGGCTTCTAGATATATAGGTGTATATGTATATCTGTTAGGAATCGCACATTGGTCCTATACATACAACAACCTATAGATTTAGGGCTTAACAAAATATCACGGATTAATAAACATTTGCTTATTTTAAAAAAACTCTTATAAACTATTATATATATTATACTGTGTATGTTTTACTCCGACAGGTACAAAACTTTGTGAACCGATAAAAAATAAAAGCTCCCCGCGTTGCGGATACAAGCTAAACAAAACTTTTGTTTGTTGTTAGGAATAGACTGAGTCACATTCATCTTCAGGTACCTTTTGTTTTATACATAGCGTGTTTTTTCAACTTCACGCTGTAGCATGTAAGAATTGTATGTAGCAAGGTACGCAGAGGGAACTTGGGAACCTACTGTTCAGACACTCCGTTTCTACTAAGAACGGAAGTGCCGTTTTTCACTTTTCGTCTCCTTTGTAGATTCGCGTGTTGAGTTGTGGAACTGAACGCCGCCGCAACGGTATTGAAAACCACCCAGCTATGTGCTACAAAATTATTACTTTCAGTTTCCATCTCCTCAAAAATTTTATAACTTGTCCCGTTGACCTAAACTCCTGCAATTGCTACGGATCCCTTGGTATGAGAGTTCGACCTGCAAATAACGCTTTTTTTTAGAAAATATATACATATGCAATGCTGCGAACTAGTTGAGAGTTTCCAAAAACCAAAATAACTTAATAAAATATATCCAAGCGTCATCAATTTAAACCAATGGCAGTTAATATATTTATAAGCTTTAAAAAGAATTAAAAGCTCAACAAAGATAACGATCGATCCGTAGTATAGAAGCTCCTTTCACCTCTCGGGCACTCGACATACCCAATGTGACGCGCGACGGCTCCGCGAACAAAGCTCGCCTTAATTACAGAATGACCTAACGAACTACGAATCGAGTTACGATGCTCTTGTTTAGTTAAAACGTTATTTTGTTAATCACGTTGTTTTTGTCGTTTGCGAAATACGAAGGTTTGCTTGGAGTTTGTATTTGTATCTTAAAATACTATTAAAATGTTTTAATTATAAGTACAGTATAAAACTTTATAAGCACTTCTATATTAAATTATACAGTTTCTTTTGTGTAGTGCAAAAAGCTCACTTTTATTTCTTACTTTTTCAGCTTTACACTTTATCCCGCACATAGCAGGATAGGTAGAAGGAACTTGAAAATCCAGTATTGAGACATTACCAAGATGATACTTTTTTTTTTTATGGAAAGACACGGCAAACGAGCGTACGGGTCACGTGATGGTAAGTGATCACCGCCGCCCACGGCCCCGTGTAACACTAAGGAGCTACAGGAGCGTTGCCGGTCTGTAAGGTGGATGGGCACCGGGGCCCGGCATTACCCAATGCGAAACGCAGTGACCAAAGCCACTACTTAACGCCGGTTTTAAATGCCGGGGGTGGTAATAATCCGGTCGAGTCTGACCATGCGTGTTGCCATTGTTGACAACGTGACTCTTCCACTCGTACTTTAGTCGCCTCTTACGACACCATCAGTACCAGGGTGATCCTATTCTAAGCCGGAATCACACGGCAAGAAAATACTCTGTTTCTATTAAGATACTTGCGTAACCCACTTTCCGCCAAATTTGAGACATTGCGTGTTAAGAAGCGGTACTCAATATCAGACTTTGCCTTTTTACCAGAGCTAAGAAATGAAAATATTAAATATTTCAAGTCGTAGAGTCGAGTCGACCCCACAACCTGTCACGTTTACAATCACAAAGTTACGCGCCTGTGCCACGACAAGTCATCATCTTCTCTTACCTTCACACTGTATTCCGCACGTGGTAGAGTAGGCAGAAGGAATTTAGGAGTGTTACGACACTTCGTTAAACTTCTGTTCCTCTCATTTTCTCTTACATATTAATATATAGGAAATTTGTAAAATAGATGCGAAAGATATATTAGATATAGAAAAGCGTAATGCTGTCGATAACAGAATTAACGGTTAACTTGTCTGCATTGATGTAACAGTCAAATGTCTGCGCAGTAACACAACAGCTTGGTCATATACACCGAAACGTAGAGATTGTTGAACAAAATATACCTTCGTAGAATATGCGGAGTCAGTATAGCTGACCTACTCTACAATGAAGAGGGAAGTACAGGCAAGAAAGTTACATTAATAAGGAAGAAGAGCATATTCAGGTGGTCTAGACTCGACTTCGAAAGAATGGCAAAGAAAATAGATAATTCAAGAGTAATTAATCAGTGAGGCAGAAAGGAGGAAGATAATGTGGTTTTTTTTGAGTAATATAGTGCTTTGACAGCTTATAATTCTGCCTCTATATATAAAATATAACAAATATGAGCGAAAATCTACCAGAATAATAAAATAAAATTAACATAATTTAAAGCTACCGAACTTTAGAGAAACTGATATCTAATTATTAAACTTTCTCGCATAGAGTAAATGTTAGCGCGCGGGCTGCGACGTGGCAGTGTCGGCAGTGTCGGCGACACTCCAGCCGGTTTCAACTGATTGTATAATTAATAAGGAATTAATTATAGTTGCCAGCTTTGTTCCAGTTTATGCTCTCTGCTCTACGACACCTCTTACACTGCGACATTCGACGCTACGACGAGCAAGTTGAGGAAGTTAGTTTTGCATATTCATAAAGTTATTGTGGAACTTTAAAGGTATTTGTTGGAGATTATTTTATCGATAAGTAAGTGTCGCATATATTTTGATAGTGTTTAATTTTTCATCTTAGATTCACGTTGTATTCTTTATAAAAGTGGAACTTAAGGCTGTGCATTGTTTCAACATGATCGGAGATTATTTTGAAATTCATGCAGTTATCACGGTAGCAGAGGAAATTTGGAACCTAATTTTAAGACACTCTGTTCTCGTTACTATACTTCCGTTTGCCATTTTACGCCTAATTTGAGCCACTGTGAATTGTATTTTGTAACTCAACGCCGCGCTTTGCCTTGTTACCAAAGCGAGGAACATTCAATATTTAAATTTTACTCAAAATGTCCAGTTCGTTAACAATTATAGGGTTAGATTATATGAATTTGGAGCATTTAGTTTAATTTTGTCATTTATTATCGAAATTTTGCGCTCAGCTTTGAGATCGAAACCGAAGTAGTAGATATATTCGAAATATAATTAATATATTTTTAAATTACTGTATATATGTACTATACTTTTCAAATACAATTTGAATATTTATTTTCATACAATTTTCTTCGGTCACACACAGGCCCATAAATATAAATCAAGGTATCTAACCGCCTCAAAGATTACACGAAGCGGTTTAATTTAACAGTCTGCCCATACTCCGTGCCAGGTGAGATGCGGCTTGCAGGAAGATTTCCCAGAGGACCTAATATATGGTGTACGCTCCCCATCGCCCCCGGGGAGCAGCCTACTGGCGTGGTTTGGCTGTGGTATATTATGTATTAGCTACATGGAAATGTTTCTAAGTTTTTTAAGAAAATTACTGCTAAAATTCCAGTTTTAGGGTGTATTAGAATATATATATTTAATTAGTTTCATAAAATATAAATATATAGAGATAACGGGAGGTTGTAGGTTCAATTTCCACTCGGAT
>DWMZ01002258.1:0-14445 GCA_018249855.1 Eueides tales michaeli | reverse complement strand
ATATATATATATATATATATATATATATATATATATATATATATATATATATATATATATATATATATATATATATATATATATATATATATATATATATATATATATATATATATTTATTTATATGTTAATAAAATTATTTAAAGCGGGCATATATTGTTTTCTGGACGCAGACAAGTTCATTTGTTTAAAATAATATTTATTTATTTGTGGTTCAAATACAAGGTCTAAGACAGGACTGGACCAATTCTGAAGAAACTTTGACAGCTACAAATGAGAAGAAAAAAAACATTATATCGAAGAAAAAAAAATTAAATTAAATATTTTACTATAAATATTATTTTATTATTTAAAATAATACATATAAATATGGATGGATAGACTGTAAACGCGACTTTGTTGTGGATTCGATTTCCCACCTGAAGACGTAAAATATTTAATTTACATTTTCTTCGCTCTGGTAACAAATTACGTGGACAGTGGGGAACGTAAATGTCTCAATGGGAACAGAGTGACTTAACACCAAGTTCCTAAGTGCCTTCCGCTTACCTTGCCAAATAAAGTAATTAGAAGGAGACATAAAATATGAGAATGAGAATAATCCATGTTTTTTTTGATTCAATAAAAAAGATAAATCTTTATAATAGCATATATCAACTATAGTATATTCTATTTTCTTCCCTCTGGTAACATGGCAAAATGCAAGGATATGTTCCTGTTCCCATATTACGCCAATAGTAAGGAGCGTAAGTGCCTTAATGAGAACAGAGTATCTCAACACCAGATTCCTAGATGCCTTCCGCCTACCCTTGTTAAAAAAAAATAAGTAGAGAGATCGAAAAATACATATTTTTCATAAAAGGATATTCTGTTTTTTTAGGATTAATAAAAAAAAAAAATAATAGTTCATATGAACTATATAGATATAGTATATTTATTAACTTCACTTTATATGCTGGGTAGTCAGAGGGAACCTAGGAACCTAGTGTTAAGACAGCTCGTTCCCCTTTTACGAAACATTTTATATTAATGGAACTAAACGCTGCACATTGCTTGCACTTTACTCATATTTATATACATATAATATTTATAAGACAATCAAGTGCAAACATTTGTGTGTATGGATGTTTGTTCCACTTTCAAACAAAAACCATTAAGCAGTCTTAAATGAAACTCTACAGTGATAGCTATAAATGACAATTTACATAAACATTTTGCATAATTATACTAAAAAATATAACAATAACTTCAAGCGGGCGAAGCCGCGTGTTTTACGTAAGTTAAAAAAAAATTATAAAAAAAAAAAACTTACTTCCTCTCCTTTTTTCTCTTCTATAGACACAATCACGCCGTCTCTCTTCAACCCTCCATTTAAATCCATACCGAGTAACAAAGCTATGGTGCAGTCTTTTCGTTCTAAGACTTTGGTCACAGATTCGATACAATTTGATTTTTCTAGAAAACTCTTGAAGGAAAAATATATATAGTTTTTACATTTTGAATGTGTTATTTTCACACTTAAATATAGAAAATTCTTTTTAAAAAAAAAAATATTATAATAATTTGAACATAGCGGTGATCTATTACTATTTTTTATTTTAGGTTAACGATGTATCCCCCGCATACGAGGGTGGGTATGCAGAGGAAACCTGGGAACCTAGTGTTAAAACACTACGTTACCATTAAGATCTGGCTCGTTACCAGAGCGAGAAAATAGAAATATTAAATATTAAATACCTCGAATGAGGATCAATCTCACAACTTATCGACCTTGCCCTATGCCATGACACACGCCCCTAAGGCCACTACTAGGATGGCTAGCAACATAAATAAATAAAGAAAAGAGAGAGAGATTCCATATTTTATTTAAAAATCTCTCCCTCATTAAAAAAGAAAAAAAAATTAAACATATGTATGTACAAAAACTTTTAAAAGCGAGACTCGAACCTGCGCTTGTGGGAGACTGTCCAAACATTTCTATAATTTTTTATAATATATATATATATATATATATATATATATTTCAAATTTTGTTATCACTACTGTGGGCGAAGCGATTACATATTAGCGAGCGAAGCGAAATAGAAGCGTGATCAGGATATTTCTAAAATTTTATAAATTTTCACCTTAGCCAATATAGAAATGCTTGATACTAAAATTTTATTTACAATTTACAAATCTTTGGAACAATCAATTTTATATGTTATCTATTGACATCCAAACATTTTTTTTTCTATAATTTTATTTATTATTATAACGAGCGAAGCGACATTAAGGGGAAACCAAGGAATTTCTAAAATTTTATAAATCTCACCTTAACTAATATGATATGAGAAGATTTTGGTACCAAAATGTTATTTACAATTTACAAATTTTTCAAACGAACAGTTCAACAAGTTTTCTATATTAACATTTAAAAAAAATCTACAACTATTATTATCATTACAAGGAGCGAAGCGAACAGAGATAAGCGAGCGAATCGAAACGAAACCAGGTAATTTGTAACATTTTGTTAATCTCAATTCAAATAATAAACGAAAACTTATATTATCATTACAATGTTATATTATCAATATAACAAGCGAAGCGAACAGAGGTCAGTGAGCGAAGCGAAAAGATATTAGCGAGCGAAGCGAAACCAGGTCATTTCTGACATTATATAAATCTCACCTTAACCAGTATAGGAAAACTTGGTACTAAAATATTATTTATTATTTTCAAATCCTTCCTCAATAATTGTTCTGGTGTTAATTTTGATACATCACTTCTTGCTTTCACTAAATTGTCTAATATAGTTAATCTAAAAAAACATATATCGATTTTTAAATTAAATCGATATCTGGAATCGATTTCCAATCGGTGGAATGATTTTTTTCTATTTTCTCATAATAAGACAAACCGCGGCGTTGAGTTCCGCCACTGAACAAGCAGTATCTCGAAAAATATCTTTGGCAGGAGAACGTACGCGCGTGGGTTCGAATCCTATTTGATGAAATGGAATATTTAATATTTCGTTCCTCCCTTCGGCAACGCGTCAAAACGCGGTGTTAACATCCGCCATTTAAACGTAACACCTCCAGAATTTAACAGAGAACGAAAAAGGAATATTTAAGCACTATGTTCCCATGTTCCGTCTGCCTACCCAGCTATGTGTGAAACTAAAAAAAAAAATGACTATTTTTAAACCTTATAACCAATCTATAATTTCTTATACATTGGTTTAAAAATAGTCAAATTTTTTTTAGTCAATTTTATTTCCACACTTAGGAAAAAAATTATCATATCAAGAAAACATATAAAAATTTGCACGCAGCGGCATTTGAATTCGCACTCCTTAGAAACCGTCCAAGCGCTCTGACCACTAAGCCATACGTTCATATCAAACTACGTAGAAATTCTTATACACTTGTTGTTGAAAAAAAAAAAAGGAAAAACTTACCTCTCCTTTTGAAAATCAGTTAATTTCAATATACTTTCCAAATATAAAACAATTTCCAGATCGAGGGCCGTAGCTTTGTTTACATCTTTTGAAAAATTTACTATGTCTAATATAATTGCAGCTAGAAAAAGAATATTCTTCATTCATTCCCAACACAGTGCGAAAAGGGAACATAATTTTATTAGGTTCCCTTTCCGTACCCTTTTACATATTTTATTTTTGAGATAGCATATTAAATGGCGGAACCGAACGCCGCGTTCCATCCAAATTAGTCAGACAATTTAAGATATCATCATCAATATTACAAATAAGAAAATAAAAAGTTTTTTGTGTTTTTTTAATTGATAAAATAAAAAAAAAGTATTAAAGCCTGTTGTGTGGCACAGAGGCACAGCATGTGACTGTACATGTGACAGGTTGTGGATTCGATACCCACTCGAAGAAATGAAATATTTTATATTTTATATATATTTTTTAATTTCTTTTTTTTTTAGCTTCACGCTGTATCCCGCACGAGGCAGGGTAGGCAGAGGGAACCCGGGAACCTAGTGTTAAGACACTCCAGTTCCACTTCCGTTCCCCACTTTCCGTCGAATTTGAGGCATTGCGTGTCGAGTGGGGCGGAACTCAACGCCGCGCTTTGCCTTATTACCAGAGCGAAGAAATGAAACGTTAAATATTTTAAATTGAAAATATTAAATGTTTCATTTTGCTCGACTGGGGATCAAACCCAGAACCTGTCGGTTACAGTCACACTCTTGTGAGCTGCGCAACGACAGGCCTCAATTTATATTTTAAAAATATTTCATGTTCTCATTATTTCGCTTTGGTAACAAGGCGCAAAGTGCAGCGTTAAATTCTGCCACTCAACACCCAATGCCTTGAATTAGGCCGAGACTGGGGATATAAACACCAGGTTCCCAGGTTCCCTCTGCCTACCTTGCCATGTACAGGATACAGCGTGAACCTGAGTATATAAAATTAAAAAATAACACTAATCATTTAACCTTATAATATTTACCTATAAAAAAAAAACAAATAAAATACTCACAATGTAACAAATTAGCGCATACTAAATAACTTCCAAAGAAGTTCCCATCATGTTCCCTTATTTTTTGACCGACCAATGTACAACAGGAGCCAACTATTTCAATTTTATATAACAAATCACTATTATATAACCACTTGTTTGTATCCAACGGACGGTGATCAATAATTTCTTTGACGAATGGCATTAAAAAGTCATATTTTGTCGATAAAATATGATGATCTACTAAAATTACTTTAAAATTTTTTGTTTTTATTAAATTGCTAAAATTGATTTCATTTCTGAAATAAAGCCATGGTTTTTTTTAGGGTTTTACAGAAATATATAGTATACTTTGTCTACACAGTTCTTTGTTTACTTGAGGAAATGAAATATGTAATATTATCATTTCAGCACACAGGTATTGAGGTATAAAATGGCACTGAGCCCGGCATTCAACACACAATGACTTCACTTGTAAACCAAAATAAAAATTACAATTGCTTGTAACAACATTTTTATGTTTTCAAACTTTTTTACCAAATACAGAGAAAACTACAAATGGTAAATGAATGTAGAAGAAAACCTAAAGTCAAAAAGTTATATCAATTGATAGGATTTTTTTAATTTTATTTCTATTTTTATATAAGATTTTTGTATATAAATTAAAATAACACTTAAATATAGTTCTTACCTAAACAATAAATAACTATCTGATATATTATACTTGTTCAAACAAAATTGAACTTCAGTTTTCAACGGAAAATCTTCTTGTTCAACATCTAAGAACGGTATATATAATTCTTTCTCTGTATTCTCTCTATTTTTCCAATTTAAAAATGTAGCATATACTATAGAGCTTATAGCTGAGTCCAAATCGCAGCTTTCATTTCCCATAACAATTGTTATATCAGTGTAATCATTGGAATTCTGTAAAATACATATATATCTATTAGCGGTGTTAAGTTCCACAATTCAATATATATATTAAGAAACCTGGAAACATTGAACATTAAATATACACACTTTTTCTTGCTATTTAAATCCTAAAATGAAAGTACAGAAGATTTTTGCATGTATAAAATTGTATAAATTACTAGCTGTCTTAAGCAAATAAAGAGCTTAAGCTGCCATGGAGTAAAACGTTTTTTTTTTCATTGTAATTAAAAAAAAAAATTAAGATATTATTGAGATACCTACGAATCTATTAAACGATAAAGATAAGAATTGTTCCATTTTCGCTCTTAGATTATTAATTAAGTAATGTATACAATTTAAACCTATTTAATTTAAAAAATTAACCAATAGTTTTTATTTATTTACAAAATGTAACCAATTGTTAGATATGTCACATTGACATTGTGATTTTTTGACAATTTCATTTTTTTTTTTTTGCCGTTTTCCGAATTATCAAAACAGCGTTCATTGTGTATCACAGATGCGGTAAAATTCGTTTCTTTTTTCGTTTTTCGAATGTGTAGTATGCTGTTGGCCCTATTGGCCTGTACAGCGTCATCGGACTTGGGGAGGCCGAGCTAAAAGAGCTCTGACCTTAGCTTGTTTGCCTTCCACGGGGGAGGCACCAACAAATAAAACCACGGTGTCGCAAGGGCGTCTCCTGTGAGACTCGGACCGCGACTTGCGGACACCGTTTGTAGTGGGGGACTTTGCTTTGCTCAGTCCGCGCTAGGCCTACTGGGTAGGGCTCTTGATGCCCTTTTGAAATTTTAATTGCGGACTCCTCTCGCACCTAGGCGCGATTGGGCCACAGAAAAACTGAGACCTCGTCTCCACCGGCGGGGACGGTGTATGTAGCGTGTGTGTTTGCGAAGGTGTGTAGCCCTACCTACATATTTTGCTTCATTCGCTTTAGTGATGGGGTCAGCATCATCGTTTAAGATAAAATTCGTGTGACTTTGACGTTACATGTGACTTGACTAGTGCTTACAGTAATGACGGGTCGGGGCATTAGCATCGTGAGCATTGACATTATTTTGACGTTTCACGTCAATGTCACAATCGACACTTTCCTCAATTGCGAAAAATGCTTGAAATATAAGCATTTTACCATCTTCATCCCTCACATGTGATCCGAATTACTAATATTGCTAACAGATGTTGGCGCGCTCACTAAATCGGACCGCACCGCAGTGAAAAAATATATATATATATATTAAATATTTCATTTCCACAAGTCGGCATTGCTGCACCTCGACAGGTCTCTAATGTTATGCATTATTTTTTATTTATTATGTACATGTATATATATTATAAAGTACAATATTATTAAATTTATTTTTAATTTCGGATTTAAGATTATAGACTTGTTCAATTTACCTATCACTATGTACTAAAACAAAAAGTGAAATTATTAACCATGGTCGTAAAACCGCTATCAAATACTATTGAAGCGTGTCTTTTTGTTATTCGTATAGCAAAAAAACCACTTAAGAAATGCTAATGTCAGTTTATAATTGTGTAAAATGCACCTTTTTTTATTAATATATTTTACAAGTGAGAAATTTTTTAATATATAAATATGTTTTTAGTTATTTCATTTATTATATCGTATAAAATGACACTTGTGACCGGCGTTATGGCGCACAAGTGTGTGACTTTAAACGGATGTGGGTTCGAGCCCCACTCGAAAATATTAAATATATTATATTTTAAAATAAAATATTTTATGTTACCATTTGTTCACACTGATAAAAAGACAAAGCGCGGCGTTGAGTTCCGCCACTCAACACAGAATGCCTCAAATTCCAAGAAAGTGGGGAACGGAACGAACAGTTCGTTCCGTTCTCCACTACACACTAGGTTTAAGTTCCCTACTCTGCTATGTACGGATATAAGGGTACAGTGTGAAATTAAAAAAAACTATCGTATAGTATATTCATTTTATATTATGCCATATATTTATTTTATGCTAACCACTATTTTTTTCACTATAACTTAAATTTCAAGTGTCAAAAATCACTCCGTTTTTCACTCTCCGTTCGTTTTAATTGTTCGTTAACTAGTCTTTAGTTATACAGTATTTAAGGAATTCCCGAATACCGGCTAGTTGCCTAGCCCTGCTCATAAATCAAAGAAATATATCCGTTAGTGTAGAAACCTGTCGCAGAGCAGGTATTCACACTCGAGAAAATGAAATATTTAAATATTTAATGTTTTCATTTCTTCCCTCTAGTATGGCACACACTAGGTTCCCAAGTTCCCTTTGTCTACTACTGTCGGCGTCCGCATCAACTAATGAAACCAAGTAAAGCCTGCGACTTCAACGGCATGCATGAGAGAAAATCTCATGCATCACGAATACGTGTTATAAAGTGAACACTAAAAAAATAAATAAAAAAAAAAGTATTCACTTCACTCTGTATTCCCCACATGGCAGGGTAGGAAGAAGGAATTTGAGAACCTAGTGTTAAGACACTCCCTTCCACTTCCGTTCCCCACTTTCAGCCGAATTTGAGGCATTGCGTGTTGAGTGACGGAACTCATCGCGTTTTGCCTTGTTACCAGAATGAAGAAATGAAAACAGGAAATATTAAATTTGAAAATATGAAATATTTCATTTCATCGAGTGTGTATCGAACCCACAACCTGTCGTTTACAATCACACGCTTGTGCCGCTGGTCACTATACCAGGCTTCCATAATGCAGTGGGACTTTCTCCGACTGTACACACGATAATTGTTGATATAATCCTTATTGTGAAGAATGATTATATTTACCTTATATTTATTCCCCCGCTCTGGAAACAAAACACGGCGTTGAAATCCGCAATGTCTTCAAAGTTGGTCCTCATTACACGCGAGGTACAGCGTTAAGCTACTAAAAAAAAAAAGAAATTAACATAATATTATTATAATTTATTATAATTTATTCTTACCTTTCAGCAAATATATTTATATCAAAATCAGAAAATATAACAAATAATAAATATTTAAGCAAATTCAATCAAAATAATCCGTTGAATTGTAAAAATATAAAATTACCACCCATAGACGATCCTGTGTGTGTCAAAATAAATTATATAGACCATAGACAAAATGAAGATATTTATGTTTTGGCGATCAATAAATATGAAGTTGAGTATGCTAAGTGTAATCCAGGTAAGATTATTTTAAGCTAGCGATCTGCCCGCGGCTTCGCCCGCTTGAATTACACCATTTCTAGGTGTAATTCAAGCGGACGAAGCCGCACACCATTTTTATTACTAATGTCAACTATTTTTTTATTCTAATTAAAAACTAAAAATTTAGCTTAATAAATAAAAAGTAAAAAAATTTGTAAGTGTAACAATTAGTAGCAATTTTGTCGATCGTAATATTTAAAATTGGCGTTACTTTTTTATTTTTTAAAAGATTTAAATAAAAAAAACACTCCCTACTTTCTACCTAATTGGAGCGTGCTGAGTGGTGGGACTCAACACACTTCGCCGTGTTACGAGAGCGAGGAAATGAAAATAATAAATATTTAATGAGAAAATATTAAATATTTCACTTCTTAGAGTGGGTATCGTACCCACAACCTATCGTATTCACAGTCACACGCTTGTCCACTGTGCCACGATAGGCATCAAAGAAACGATCAAATGCCGCCTTTTTCTTGAGTAGGGTAGGTAGAAAGAATCTATTTTGAACATATAATTCATTTTATTCTCTATTTTATTTTTTTTTAACTTCACGATATCCCCCCCTTAGCACGGTAGGCGGAGGGAACCTGGTGTTATGTCACTCAGTTCTCACTAGAACCTTCCTTCCTCTAAAAAATAAATTTAAATATCTATAATATAAATCTATATTATAGATATTTAAATTATATATATATATCTAAAGCTATATATATCTAAAGCTAGAAAATAAATTTAAATATCTATAATATATTGTGTTTTTCTTTGACTTTTAAATATTTTAGAAATCGAAGCTGCTATAGTACCGATACATAATTGTGATGAGAAAAATATACGAAGTAAGTATAAATGAGAATGATGAAGAATGAAAATCTACACAGGCTCACACTGTATCACGCACGTGGGAAGGCAGTGGGAACCTGGGAACCTAGTGATAAGACACTCCGTGTCTTTACCCACTTCCCGCCGAATTGTAGGCATTGCGTGTTGAGTGGCAAAATTCAACACCGCATTTTCCTCAATACCAGAGTGAAGAAATGAAAACATTCAATATTTCATATCGTCGAGTAGGGATCGATCCCACTACCCGTCGTGTTTACAATTGCTTGTGCCCCTGCGCCACGACGACCAAATGTTGATGATTCTTCTTAGGAACTAGGAACTGCCTTCC
Organism: Eueides tales michaeli; assembly: GCA_018249855.1. Classification (NCBI taxonomy): domain Eukaryota; kingdom Metazoa; phylum Arthropoda; class Insecta; order Lepidoptera; family Nymphalidae; genus Eueides; species Eueides tales. The sequence goes on along the minus strand of DWMZ01002258.1, from coordinate 4,670 downwards.
GATTAAAATGTTTTAATTTAACTATCGATTTTGAAAGTAACCAATAAAATAGAACGCGGCGTTAAGTTTCGCCGCTCAATGTCTCGAACATTAAGCGGGAAACAGTTAAAAAAAAATATCTTAACACTATGAGACTCTAACTACCCTCCTATACAGAAAAAGCCTTTTAAAACTTACAATCAATATAAGAAATAAATATATATATTTGTTTATCAAACAGACAGAAAACAGAGAAAAAAGAGAGATTTAAGTACTAACAGTGGTTCTAAAGAGAATATAGAAAACGTAGCCCAACCTGTAGTAGACGATAACGGAGAAAATTCCGCTGCAGACGAGGAACAAGTACCGAAAAATTCTACACCTCTTGTTGGCTCAATGTATTTGGATACAAATGTAAATAACGATTGGGATGATTATGAAGTGAGTATATACCAAGTTACTTTAAACACGACAGTTTATAGGATCCACAACCTGCGCTGCCCCTTTTCGCCTGTGCGTTTGTATGCGCTAATCTCAGAAATGGCTAATCAGATTTATTTTTTTTGTTTTTTTTCATCAGTACGCTGTATGCCGTACATGGCAGGGTAGGCAGAGGAACTTGGGAACCTAAAAACTGAAAAAAAAGGATTTGAAATTAGTCAATAAAATAATGTAATTCAAGATTGCTAGTACCATAATATTAGTATGGATGTTAATTTATTTATATAATTTTAGGATTACCAATCTAGTAAGTTAGTAAAGGAAATTGCCAAAGAAAGTGGGGAAGATCGAGAAGATCAAAAAGATGGAGACGATCAAAAAGATGAAAAAGATCGAGAAGATGGAAAAGATCGAGAAGATGAAGAAGATCAAGTAGATGAAGAAGATCAAGAAGATGAAAAAAAATATGAGGATGAAAAACATCGAGAAGATGAAGAATATCAAGAAGATGGAGAAGGAGATGATAATATCAAATATCTACCTAATGATTACGAACATTATATAAAGGATCCTGGTATGACTCCGCTGCTTAACAATACAGAATTCCTCAAATTCGGCGGCAAATGGAAAACGGAAGTGAATAAATGTGATCGGAGTGACTTAACACTAGGTTCCCAAGTTCTTTCTACTTACCCTGCCAAAAAGTCACCGATTTTGTGCATAGAATCAGTTTAGAATGTAAACGTGGCTGGTAGTGTGTTCGATTCCCACTCGATCTAATTAAACATTTAATATTTTCATTTTCACGCTTTGATAAAACAGTTCAGTAGACAAACAAGTGCAGCGTCCAATTCCGACACTTAACACGCAATATATATATATATACGGACGCAACGTGAAGCTATATATATATATATATATATATATATATATATATATATATATATATATATATATATATATATATATATATATATATAGCTTCACGTTGCATCCGTCACATGGTAAGGTAGGCAGAAGGAACTTGGGAACCTGGTGTTCGGCCACAAGTTCCTCAGTCTCTGCAGAATCTGAGGCATTGCGTGTGGAGTAAGATATACAAAGATGACGGCAGAAGTGTGTAACTGAATGTAAACGTGACAGGTTGTAGGCTCGATTGCCACTCGAGGAAATGAAATATTTAATATTTTTAAATGAAATATTTAATGTTTTTATTTCTTTGCTCTGGCAATAGGGCAAAGTGCGGCGTTGAGACCCACCAACACGCAATGCTTAATACGGCGGTGAACGGAACGGAGTGTCTGAACACTGGATTCCCGAGTTTCCTCCACCTACACTACCGGTGCGGGAGACGGAAAAAAATATTAACACGATTTTTTTTTTATTTTTTAGTGGATTTCGATGAATATAACAAAACCTGTCCGACCGTCTGTCCGTTCCGCAATAACTTAGTATGCGCAAAATGCCAACACAATATATACCGATCGTTCATTAGTGTTTGTCACCTAAGATCTTTTAATTGCAAGCATCCTGATGAAAGTAAGTACCTAATTTTTTGATAAAAATACTATTAAAATTTCCTAATCTATTCATATTTTTTTAGGCTTCATGCTGTATCCAACTTGGCAGGGTAAGCAGAGGGAATTCGGGAATTTAGTGTTAGGACACTCCGTTTCCATTTAGTAGTTCCTTGCTCCACTTTCCGCATTTATCCGAGCGAAAAAATGAAAACATAAAATATTTCATTTCTGAACCGTCCTCATAATATATTCATACTTTTTAGAAAACGTATAAAAATGTTTTTAAAAATCTCACTATAGAGATGCTAACAACATATATAAGTTGTAAGCGCGTATATAAGATTATCGACGTAGCTTGACTAGAACGTATGGCTTAGTTGGTTAGCGCTTGGACGGTAAAGAAGAGGCGCGGGTTCAAAATCTGCTACGTTCAAATTTTTGTATGTTTTCCAATTTTTTTTTTTTACTTTCCTAATTGTGGATTATTATTTAAAACATATAATTATATATAATATTTTTCTTTTAGAACTAGAATTAATAAAACGGGGTCCCTGTGTACAAGCGTCACCTTTCAACAACGATTTACCAAAACCAAAAGGAAAACTGATAGAACCGGACGACGAAGATATTGTTTTGAAATTCATTTATTGCAGACAACATGGAAAACTTGATAAGAGTAATGCTTTTTTATTGTTATCAGCTTCACGCTGTATCCCGCGAATCGCGGAGTAGGCGGAGGGAACCTGGGAACCTAGTGTTAGTTTATGGACTGTCGTTTATTTGTTTCCGTTCTCCACTTTTCGCCGAATTTTTAAAACATTGTGTGTTGAGTTGTGGTGGAGTGAACCTTCATTCCACGCTTTGGCTCATCACCAGAGCAAGGAAATTAAAATATTGAATATTTTATTCCTTTAAGTAGAAAATAAACAAATAACCATGGCGTTTACAACTAGTTTATATATTTAATTATTGTTATTATGATTACACTGGTTTAATATGCCGGGCAATTTCTTTAAGTGCAGCTTTATTTTACTTTACAGATGATCCAAGATGCAAATTTGACGATGAAATTATTGACGCTGCCGATCTTGAATAAAAAAAATATATATTTTTTCTTTTATCCTAATTGATCTTCTTTATCTAGGAGAAAGCCTACTGAATATCTAGATATTACGTTTTTTTAGGGTTCCTTATCTCAAAACAACAGAATTCATGTATTTCTCTATATGTCCGTCGTTTATCACAAGATCATTTTTTAATTAGAGAACATGATCATCCAAATAGCCAACGCGTTCTCCTTATTTACTTAGCTTCAGGCTGTATTCCTATAGGGATAGGCAGACAAAACAAAATATTAAACATTACGGTCTCGGCATACCTCTTTCGCCTCATCCACTGTCATCGACCTCTTCATACATGCCGTCCGAAGGGTCCTCATGTATTTTACGTGACCCTCCCACCAGTATCGTAGATGCTTTGTTTTCGAAGGTCTCTTCCTTCCTCTCTTACCACTCACTTTTCCTTCACAAAATATTCTTTGCCGCTCTTTTATCACTGATTCGCTCGACGTGCCCAAACTACCTGAGCACCTTCTTCTACATTCTTACTGTGACATTCACGCTTGTACCTACCATTCTGTTTCTCTTCAGTGAATATGCGAACAGCTAGACTGACTATATCCTACGAAGAGATCGCACCTCCACAGTATTTATTCATTCAATCATTAATCTTTCTTACATTCTTCTTCTGTAATACCCACGTTTCGCTGCCGTTTAACAGCGTCGGTACCAGTACTGCATTGTGTACGGCCAAACGCGCAGCTATGCTGACGTTTCACCGTCTCAACTATGCAGCTAAGGCACCGTTGACTGTGTTACCAGCAGCAATACGCCAATCACCACACCAGCAATTTCCACATCCATTTTGTAACTTCTTTCTCTGCTAAATATACTGCCCAGATATACTAACTAATTTACTTGTTCTAATCTCAAACATAAGAATTTTAATTACGCTGATTCTTCATCAGCGTAATTAAAAATCTTATACTTGACGATAGTGGTCGAGGCGAATGAGGTAGGAGGCAGAGACCGTACCGTTATGTTTATTTACGTTGATCCTGAATTCTATACTTCTACTCTTTTTTTGTAAATTGCAAAATTTTATTATAAATTGAACTTTGATAGATATATTTTAATTTTTTAGCTTCACACTTTACCGATAGACACAGGAAACGTGGAAAGCCAGCGTTAAGACACTCCCTTTCCATTAATAAATTTCTATTTTCCGCCAAATTTGAGGCATTGTGTGTGGTGAGTGGCGGAACTCAACGCCACACCTTGCCTCGGTGCCAAAGAAAATAAAAATATGAAATATTTCATTTCCTCGAGTCCGCACTCGACACCAATCTGTACCACCTCCTATCTGTCCCGCTCAAATTATAGAGCCAAATTAAATTAAAATTAACAATATATATGTAAAAGAAATCATTTACTGCTACAAAATAAAAATAATATCATTTATTTATTGTTTAATTAATAATAATGTCTATTTTTTCAACTGATTCAGTTATCTTTTTGGCTCTCTCTATTTTCTTTTCCTTTCTCCTTATTTCTTTAACAACATTATGAACCAACTCATCTAATATCTTGAAAATCATCATTTTCTTATATCTCTCTTTGAAATTAACTTTTTTATTAATATAATTATTTTTATTAATGTAACTATTTTTAT
>DWMZ01002257.1:0-14445 GCA_018249855.1 Eueides tales michaeli | reverse complement strand
TATATATATATATATATATATATATATATATATATATATATATATATATATATATATATATATATATATATATATATATATATATATATATATATATATATATATATATATATATATATATTTATAGGAAATAAAAACAAAATCTTAACACTAGGTTCCCAAGTTTTCTCTGTCTACCCTACCACGTGAGGGATACAACGTGAAACTCATTGGGTGAGTATAAACAAATTATGTTATATATTTTAAAATTCATGCCATGCTATAAAAATATAGAGTTACTTCATATTCTTATTTCACTAAAATTAATCGTTGATCGATAGTCATCGATTTAAAACTTTCATGTTATATTAATAATTATATCCTTCCTCTACTCGTCCTTGTATTATTTATTATACATATCTTATTTATCTCCTGTTTATTTAAGTTTCCGACTGCTGAACACCTTGCCGGCTCTCCTAAGCACACCCGCTTTCCAAGCCGCCTTCCTGTAGAACTGACAATACAGACATTTCTATGTAACTTGATGATTCAAAAATTGTCTATATGAATAAAATTTTTAAAAAATCTTTTTTCATTTGTCCCTTTCATTCGCTACCAAATCGATATATTAAATTTCACCGTTAAACAGTCGACTCTGAGTAGCCTTAATAGCCGCTAAGCATCAGAAGAATTTTATATTTACGAATTTCTTCGAGAACTTCGAACAAACTTTTTGATCTTTCGTTCTTTCAAACCTTTATGTTTTGAACACTATTAATAAATTATAACATTCGTTAATAACATACCCATGTAAGCCACAGGTAAAGATCCTAATCCTATATCGGTCAATAGTGACAGTAATATCACCATTAAGTGTTTAGGCTAAATATTGTTTGGGTCAATTGCTTTGCTTTATAATATTACAGGTGTTAACATACTTTAATACTTACAAAATAATTGTAATAAATATCTAACTTATAAAACATTAATGGAATAGTAATACAATCCTAATTTTATGAATCCAAAAGATTATTTTATATTTTCAAATATTATATATTTAAATATCTTAGGCTGCATTGTAAAGTCGAAAGTGGTTGCAGGTTCAATCCCAATCGGGTAAAAGTTAAATATATTTTTTTCTCTAATGTTTAATGTAATTCACATTATAATAAAGTATTGAAATTTGCATTAGTTTTTATTAAAGTGATAGACATAAAGCATTTGGCTCTACGTTGTTTTTAAAATCGAATAACGCAAAACATTTTGCAATTCAGTATTTTGTAATTTCGTTTTCACATACTGCTATTACAGCTCGTTTTTACGTGTGCCATAATTAAAAAAGCTTACCCAAGCGATTCAGAACTGATGGAATTTTTAAACAACTTACACCAAGTTGAATTTGGGGAAAATTTTATTTTTTTTTTGATTTTACATTTTTTACTGACATTTAGCAGATTTAGCATATATAGCTGTCGTAGCTCAGAAGCACAAGCTTGTGATTGTAAACAACAGGTTATGGGTTCAACCCCCACTCGAAGAGGTGAAGTATTTAATATTTTCATTTCCTCGCTCTGGTGACAAGCGCGGCGTTGACTTCCGCCACTCAATACGCCTCAAATTCGGTGGAAAATGGGGAAGGGAATGGAGTGTCCTAACACTGGGTTTCCAAGTTTCCTCTGCCTACCTTGCCATGGTCGGAATTCAGCGTGAAGCTGAGTAAAAATAAGATTAGTGTTAAGTTGCAGTAATCAATGCGGAGCTTTTTTTTTAGCCGAATTGCATGTTTCACTACGCCATTATACCCTCTATAGTAACAATTTTATATTTTTAACACATTTTCTATATTCTTATAATATATAGATAGTCAAAAAGTGTAATGTTAGAAACCTAAGACTTATGTCACTCCATTCTTAAACTTTCACTCGTTTTATGAATAAAAAGGCGACCTTTCGAGAAGACCTGTAAATACTGCGGTTTGATTAATACACTCTATAAAAATAATATCGATCTAATGATCGATATTATTTTTATACAGTGTATAAGGCAAATTTATTATAGTTTAATCAAATGTATACCAATATTGTGAAGCAAGTGAATAAAACAAGACACATAACTTTTATATAAATTAATTAATAAGGAATCTTTAGTTATTTATAAATCTTTACTCATTTTTTTATTTTAAATAAGGAAAAGTAAAGTATCGTAGTAGTCCAACGATTCATAAAATAATAATAGACTTGGTTTTTACTTGACGATGGGAATGATTACACTAAAAACTCACATCACAAAGCTTGGTTTTATCACTCAATGTGTTCACTTTCACGTTGTATCCCGTACATTGCAAGAAAGACAATGTGTACTTGACATTCTAATATTAGAACACTCTGTTCCATTTCCCACTTTTCGTTTAAGGCATTGCGTGTTGTCTCAATATGCAATGTATTAAAATGGCAAAAAATTACAAATCCGACTGTTTCGCATATAATATTTGCCAACTTTACTGAAAATAAACACTAAGAAAAGGTAAAAAAACTAAAGTAAAGATACAATTCGTAAGTTGACAATGTATTGCAATTATAACAAAAGATATATAATAGAACAATGTATAGCTCTACTAATGTGGTCTATAAAATTGGTTTGCAGCCAACCCAATAAAGTTGCTAGATCTTTTGGTCCTTCAATGATGGAATTATATTTTTTGCTCACGTTAGTGAGTCTTTGTAGCTCTTTTCTTTGAAGATAATTTTATTAATGTTTTGTATTGGATTTGTTACAAGATTTTCAACTTAATTGTTAATTCAGACGAGATTATAAATATATAAAATACTGCATTAATGATATTTCACTCAATAACGTTAATTAGCGGAAGAAAACAAAAATAATAAAAACTATTTATATATTACTTACAGAAAAGTTCCTTGGGATCTTTATTTTTCACTTATTTTAGATTAAGTAGATGTAATGATTGACGAATCTCAGCGCCGTATCTCAATAAACTATTTAAAAAAAAACATCTTCTTTTGAGATTGCTTTGAACGCAAAACCATAATGTCTTAGGTTGACATAAAACAACTAAGCCACATGGCATCTAATACTTATTCATATATATATATATATATATATATATATATATATATATATATATATATATATATATATATATATATATATATATATATATATATATATATATATATATATAAGAATATCGTAAAGCATCTAATCAATTTTATCTCCGCTACTAAGCGCCCCTTGAAACGGATAGCTTAATTCTCGACCCAACTTAATTTTGGTGAGAGGACAATCAATCAAATAAAAACAGACGGTAGGTTTTTGTTCCAGAATTCCGTGTTGATTGGAGATGTGGATACAGTATTGTTTTATCAAACATGTTTTTTATGTTATTAACGCGACGATCGTGGGTTCAATTCTCATTTCGGGGATGGATTATTTTTATATATTCACACGATCGGATTTGATTCGATTTCGGAAATAAGGTGGAAAGTAGAGAACTGAGTGTCTTAATATTAGTTTCCTAGATTAGGGTAAGCAGAGGGAACCTAGTATTGAGACACTCAGTTTCCCAGTGTAGAGCATACAGTAGAGACCATACGAGGAATATAGAGTGAAGCTGTTTATATTATCATTTCTAAAAATATCTATATAAGCATATCAAAACACTGGCTTATAATCAATTATTTTTAATATATTGATTTTTATCCGAAATAGCGACACACATTTTTTTAACCCTCACAGTAAAGGAGTTATGGGGGTAGCAACTATAAACATAAAAGTTTATTTTCTCGCTACCTAATAAAGATATCTTTATGAAACTTGAACTGTTATATACTATATTATAGACTGAGTTAAAAAAAAACGGGATGTAAATTTCTTGGGAGTTCGTTTGTGTTCCAAAGCATTTATAAAATATTGATACAGTTCAAATAAATAAGAATCGATATAGCCATACGTACATATAAACCATATGTACGCATGGCTATATGCGGTATAGAGCGTCAACTTTTTATACATTTATCTACACATACAAATGTATTCTGTATATTAAATGAATGGGTCGATGAATTATTGCGCAAAGAAACTCAAAAAACCAATAAAAGTAACAAAAAACAATAACATATTAGCATTAGATAGCATTCAGATATCAAAACTATAAATATAATAGCAATAATAAGAACATGAATTCTATATAAATAAATTAATTATACTAATACTTACATTCCAAAATCAAACACAAATTCGCCATTGTACGAGTATGTATATTGTATAACATCCACTTGTTTTCGTTATTTCTAAATTAATTCGCCTCGCCCGAGGCGTATTCTACCAATATAAATATTTAATGACGGTTCATTAGATTAGTTTTATGAAATTTACGACTATAAAATGTTACTAATATTATAAATTCAATTTGCATGCTTTAAAATTTTAAATGATGATAACATAATATGTTAATTTATTTATTCATTTATCATGTTAGATGCAATAATATAACATATTAAAAGTAGAGCACAAAATACCCTATTTTTATAAAATATTTTGATGAGACAATAAGCCATGTGTTTCGCTTTTCTTTGTTGGTATATGACAAGATATAAATATAACATGAAGGAATCTTGTGCTAAAGCACTTTGATCACCATTCACTATCTTCTTTTCCTATTTTTTTCAACCTCTCACTGTATACCGCAAATAGCAGGAGGCAGAGGGAATTTGTCTAGTGTTAAGACACTCCGTTCCTATTAAGACATTTCCGTTCCCCATTTTAGGCAGAATTAGCCAGAACGTTTAAAAATATTACTCATTTCATTACTTCAAGTGGGAAACAAATCCACAACCTATCACGCTTACTTTCAGCTTATGCCCTTGCTCCACGACAGACGAACATTTTTTATTAAATTAATAATTTAATATAAAATGATCGCGCTTTTAAATGTGACCATTTTCTATTAAATTAATTAAACCCACAATCATTATATGCAATTTAAAGCTATACTACTACGCCACAAAGGCCTCAATTATTAATTAGGTTTATTGTTATAACATTATTTTATAATAATATTAAATTGTATGCTAAACGATGCTATTCAAATATTTAGTACAAAATATAATATTGGCATAGTTCACAAAGATATTGCCCAGGAATGTTTCTTGGCTTTCCTTTGACCTGGCCGTAGAGAAAGCGAAAATTTATAGTGAATAAATATTTTATGAATATCAAAAATGAAGTTTCATAAAAATATAATTCAGATTATATTTTTATCGACAGGACACGTTTGTATGCGGTTCGCCAGCCAATAATACTTATTGCTATTTTTTAGTCACGTTTCACTAAATGACAATCCTATAAATATGAAATGTTACTGAAAAGTTTCATTTACATCTTTTTTCCTGCACGAGGCAGGATAGACCAAGGGAACGTGGGAACCAAGTTCTAAAATACTCCGTTCCGTCCTCCACCTCCGAATTTTATTACATGTTCAGTGGTGGAACTCAACGCCGCGTTTTGCCTTGTTACCAGAGCGAAGAGATGAAAATGTTCAAAATATTCAATCACTTCTTCGAGTGGGTATCGAACCTTCAACTTGTTGCGTTTACAGTCACACGCCCGTGCCCTGTGATACAGCTTAACACATTTGTCTTAATGATTTCATAGTGGCTTAATACTAGCGTTCCAGGTTCCCTCTGCCTACCTCGCTATGCGTTGAATACATAAAATATTTTAAGTTAAATATTTAAATTTAAAATTCACATTCATATATCAAAAAGTGTTGCCAAAATAAATAAAACGGATTCATCCAACAAGTGGTCAGTGTGCCGCAGTTATAAATTCAGATTGGGCATTCCGGAAGAGTTGGGTACAAACAAATGTTGGGTGGAATTTTTGAAACCGCAGCAACAAGACCTGGTTTTTGACAAAGCTAGATTTTGTTTGCTAAACAGATTTATTCCTTTGAATCATTTGATGGTAGCCGTGTAGTGTGAAAATTTTAGAATTCGTATATTTTCAGAAAGCTGTTAAGGCATATAGCGGTTTTTATCCATTTTTTAGCTTGTCGCTTTATCCCGCACAGGCAGAGTAGGCATAGAAACTTGAGATGTTAGCCTCAAGAGACTCCATTTTGTTGTCCACTTTCCGCTGAATTTAAGGCATTGTGTGTTAAGTAGTGTAACTCAACGCTTCGTTTCACTTTGTTGCCAGAGCGATGAAATAAAAAAAAAAATATTTCATTTCCTCAAGAGTCGCGTTTACTACTGTACGCTTATATATACGGCTATATATTATATTCATAGATCTTTATCGTTGCTTACTTTGTTCAGAATAAAACATGAAGAAAAAAGCACCTTAATTCAAAACGAAACTCATTATTATTATTTTTCTACGCTTGAATGATCCATTCTAGGGATATAACATACAAAACATCCTAATTTCAATACTCAGATATATGAGTATCTCTCTAGCGAAGATGTTGTTAATGTCAATGAGTCTGATGTTCGACTTAGCCCCGTATAGTAAAACTTGGTTAGTTTTTTTTCATCCTAATTCGAAAGCACGTAGAAAAATTATAAATACTGTTAATACTTCCAAGAAAAATATCCATACATGGTGAAGCGCTGAGTTCCACCACTCAACACGCAATGCGGAAAATGAGGATCGGGGCGGAGTGTCTTCACACTAGGTTCTATGTTCCCTGATATCCACCATACATTTAAATTTCACCCACTGGATAAGATATTATTTTAGTCTTGTATTTACATAAAGCAATATATAGTAGCAGTATATTTGTGGATTCAATGCAAATTCTGCCTAATTAATTATTTCAATTTTACACGGCTCTAACAGACAAAGCGCGGCGTTAAAATACGCCATGCACAAACTTAAACAAATATTTCCAAAAAACTGCAAATGAGGTGTTTTAATATCGGATTTTCTTTGCCAATTGTGGGGGGCAAGGAATGAAGATATAAAATATTTATATAAATGTCTGTAATATTATTTTATATATAATATATACACATATGTTATATATAAAATAATTTTTGCAACTACAATGGATAGTTCACCGAGAAATCTCGTATACATCAACAGATTGTTGTTCAACTGATTTCCCGAGCGTGGAAATATTAAATCGAAATTTAAATTATTTTTAAAAATACAATGACGTAGTTGTATTGGAATTAATACATTTATGACTAAAAATAATAATAATGAATTTCGTTTAGAATTAAGGTACTTTTTTCTTCATACTTTATTCTGAACAAGGTAAGCAACGATGAAGATCTATTAATATAATATATAGCCATAAGCATAAGCGTACATTAGTAAACGCGACTCTTGAGGAAATGAAATATTTATTTTTTTTTATTTCATCGCTCTGGCAACAAAGTGAAACGAAGCGTTTAGTTACACCACTTAACACACAATGCCCTAAACTCAGTGGAAAGTGGACAACAAAATGGAGTCTTTTGAGGCTAACATCTCAAGTTTCTATGCCTACTCTGCCTGTGCGGGATACAGCGACAAGCTAAAAAATGGATAAAAAGCGCTATATGACTTATCAGCTTTCTGAAAATATACGAATTTTAAAATTTTCACACTACACGGCTACCATCAAATGATTCAAAGGAATAAATCTGTTGAGCATACAAAATCTAGCTTTGTCAAAAACCAGGTCTTGTGGCTGCGGTTTCAAAAATTCCACCCAACATTTGTTTGTACCCAACTCTTCCGGAATGCCCAATCTGAATTTATAACTGCGGCACACTGACCACTTGTTGGATGAATCCGTTTTATTTATTTTGGCAACACTTTTTGATGTATGAATGTGAATTTGAAATTTAAATATTTAAGTTAAAATATTTTATGTATTCGACACATAGCGAGGTAGGCAGAGGGAACCTGGAACCCTAGTATTAAGCCACTACGATATCATTAAGACAAATGTGTTAAGCTGTATCACAGGGCACGGGCGTGTGATTGTAAACGCAACAGGTTGAAGGTTCGATACCCACTCGAAGAAGTGATTGAATATTCTGAACATTTTCATCTCTTCGCTCTGGTAACAAGGTAAAACGCGGCGTTGAGTTCCACCACTGAACATGTAATAAAATACGGAGGTGGAGGACGAAACGGAGTACTTTAGAACTCGGTTCCCAAGTTCCCTCTGTCTATCCTGCCACCTGCGAGAAAAAAGATTTAAATGAAACTTTTCAGTAACATTTCATATATATATAGGATTCACACATAGGCTACAATAGTTGTCATTTAGTGAAACGTGACTAAAAAATAGCAATAAGTATTATTGGCTGGCGAACCGCATACAAACGTGTTCTGTCGATAAAAATATAATTTGAATTATATTATTATAAAACTTCATTTTTGATTTTCATAAAATATTTATTCACTATAAATTTTCGCTTTCTCTACGGCCAGGTCAAAGGCAAGCCAAGAAACATTCCTGGGCAATATCTTTGTGAACTATGCCAATATTATATTTTGTATTAAATATTTGAATAGCATCGTTTAGCATACAATTGAATATTATTATAAAATAATGTTATAACAATAAACCTAATTAATAACTGAGGCCTTTGTAGCGTAGTAGTATAGCTTTAAATTGTATATAATGATTGTGGGTTTAAATAATTTAATAGAAAATGGTCACATTTAAAAGCGCGATCATTTTTTATTAAATTATTAATTTAATAAAAAATGTTCGTCTGTCGTGGAGCAAGGGCACAAGCTGAAAGTAAGCGTGACAGGTTGTGGATTTGTTTCCCACTTGAAGTAATGAAATGAGTAATATTTTTAAACGTTCTGGCTAATTCTGCCTAAAATGGGGAACGGAAATGTCTTAATAGGAACGGAGTGTCTTAACACAAGACAAATTCCCTCTGCCTCCTGCTATTTGCGGTATACAGTGAGAGGTTGAAAAAAATAGGAAAAGAAGATAGTGAATGGTGATCAAAGTGCTTTAGCACAAGATTCCTTCATGTTATATTTATATCTTGTCATATACCAACAAAGAAAAGCGAAATACATGGCTTATTGTCTCAATAAAAAAATATTTTATAAAAAAAGGGTATTTTGTGCTCTACTTTTAATATGTTATATTATTGCACCTAAAATTTAAATGAATAAGTAAATTAACATATTATGTTATCATTATTTGAAATTATAAAGCATGCTAATTGAATTTATAATATTACTAACATTTTATAGTCGTTAATTTCATAAAACTAATCTAATGAACCGTCATTAAATATTTATATTGGTAGAATACGCCTCGGGCGAGGCGAATTAATTTAGAAATAACAAAAACTCGTACAATGGCGAATTTGTGTTTGATTTTGGAATGTAAGTATTAGTATAATTAATTTATTTATATAGAATTCATGTTGTTATTATTGCTATTATATTTATAGCTTTGATAACGACGATATCTGAATGCTTTAATATGTTACTGTTTTTTGTTACTTTTATTGGTTTTTTGAGTTTCTTTGCGCAATAATTCATCGACCCATACATTTAATATACAGAATACATTTATATGTGTAGTTAGCTCGCCGTGTGATCCCGGCTTAGAATAGGATCACCCTGGTACTGATGGTGTCGTAAGAGGCGACTAAAGTACGAGTGGAAGAGTCACGTTGTCAGCAATGGCAACACGCATGGACAGACTCGACCGGATTGTTACCACCCCCGGTATTTAAAACCGGCGTTAAGTAGTGACCTTGGCCACTGCGTTTCGCATTGGGTAATGCCGGGCGCCGGTGCCCATCCACCTTACAGACCGGCAACGCTCCTGTAGCTCCTTTAGTGTTACACGGAGCCGTGGGCGGCGGTGATCACTTACCATCAGGTGACCCGTACGCTCGTTTGCCGTGTCTTATCCATAAAAAAAAAAAAGTTAAATGTATAAAGTCCGGAATATTTCTTCGTGAGAGTTGACGCACTATACCGCATATAGCCATACGTTTTTATGGTTTATATGTACGTATGGCTATATCGATTCTTATTTATTTGAACTATATTAATATTTTATAAATGCTTTGGAACACAAACGAACTCCCAAGAAATTTACATCCCGGTTTTTTTTAACTCACTATAATATAGTATAGTTCAAGTTTCATAAAGATATCTTTATTAGGTAGCGAGAAAATAAACTTTTATGTTTATAGTTGCTACCCCCATAACTCCTTTACTGTGAGGGTTAAAAAAATGTGTGTCGCTATTTCGGATAAAAATCAATATATTAAATATAATTCATTATAAGCCAGTGTTTTGATATGCTTATATAGATATTTTTAGAAATGATAATATAAACAGCTTCACTCTATATTCCACGTATGGTCTCTACTGTATGCTCTACACTGGGGAACTGAGTGTCTGAATACTAGGTTCCCTCTGCTTACCCTATTCTAGGAAAATAGTGTTAAGACACTCAGTTCTCTACTTTCAAGTTTTACTAAGGCTAAGTCGAACATCAGACTCATTGATATTAACGAAATCTTCGCTAGGGAGATACTCGTATATCTGAGTATTGAAATTAGGATGTTTTGTATGTTATATCCCTAGAATGATCCATTCTATGGTTATAACATACAAAACATCCTAATTTCAATTGAAAAGATGGTTGGAAAGTTATACCACACAGGGCCCACACAAGAAGATACACTAAGTTCAATCTGTAAGTTTTCGGGGCAGTATGCGAGGGAATTAAATATTTGGTGGCGGTATTTTAATTTAATACGAATGCCACCTCTGTCTACTTGTTCCCACGAACTATTGCTAAAATTGGTTTTAAAAATTGCATAGAAAACAATATTTATAATCCAGCCAAATTTTTAAGATGTGAAAAAATCGCGAAATATCAAAGATCTTATCAAATATTTTATTTCCCGTTACGACCCATCCTGTTTACTGTTTCTTTCTTGTGCCACTGCGTCACGACAGGTTGACTAAGATCTTTTTAAATAATAACCACTCTATTCAATAAAAACATGTAATATATCATTAAAACCTTCAATATAGCTGAAGTAATTTAGACAAGAACGTCGAATATTCATACAAATCTGCAATTTTAACAACGATGCTTAGTAAAAGCTAATTTTTTCAATGGGATTCAATTCAGCTCAGATCAGTATTCTCATTATATTCTCTAAACAAATTGTAAGTTTATGAAACTTCACAAATCTTGCAATCTTATTTAAACACAGAAAGCTTGTGCTATATGCTGACTAAATACATATCGTAAATATTTTTCTTTGACAAAGTCGGAACAAAGACGGGCTACACCTAAAATTATCTCCAACAATTTTTCCTTATGGGAAAATATATGTCTTTAATCAAACAAAAGTATACCTAAATAAGAAATAATATTAATATGTACTTCTTTAACTTAAATTTTTCTATTCTCTTCTTATTTTATATTCTCTTATATCATTGAGGCTCGAGAATTCGAGGAGTGTTTTAAAAGTACGTTCCCATATTATCTTTATGTACCCTGCTATTTGCAGGTTATAGCGCTAAAAATAAATACTTATAATAGTTTTTATGATTTCTAACTGGCTTATACTTACACATAGACATAGTTCATTGATGCACAGTGGTACATCATCCGAACGCCGCGCAATAGTTGAGAGTTTGAACTCTGTTCAAAGATATAAAAACACTTTTATTTCTCTCCTTTAGCAAAGCAAACTGCAACGTTGAGCTCCGTCATTCAACCCACAATTCTTCGAATAAGAATGGAAAGTAGGAAACAGACAGCGGAAACGTTATTTTTAGCTGTGCTATAAGGAATTAAGCCAGAAGTTGAAAATCCAAACTTGTTTTATCCATATTAAAACTTATAACTAATATTAGCCACTAAACCGAGATAGTTGTTCATCGTTACCCAAATATACATAGTAAGTAGTTCAGTAAACTCCTTCTTCACTTAATCAAATATTAATTGACCATCTTGACCTTTGCTCTCTCACGGTTATTAAATAATTATTTTAGGTACTCTGTAAAGTTGCTTTAGATTAATTAAAAAACCTTTAATAACAGTGATTTAACTATTTTATTTTATTATAATAAAATTTCTATTTCTTGGATAAAGAAATATTTTAATAAGCTTTTCATTGAAATAAACTGAGAGCGTTATTACGTTTTAAAAGGAGTCTGATGAATTTTCTATCGGAATCTTCGAAACATGTTCATAATATAAGTATATTTAATGTACGTATAAATAAAGCTGGGGCGTAAAGACCTGTCGTGGCGCAGAGGCATAAAAGTACCCGATACAAACTCAATACAAACCTTTTTCAGCCAAAATTCACGTTCCACTATGCCATAGTGGGCATCTATACTGACAATTTTATGTTTTAGCACATTTATTATATGATTATGAAAGATTGTAAAAAAGTTTTAATCATAGGAACTTAAAATTTATGACACTCCATTTTTAAAATGTTGCCCGTTTTATAAATAAATAAGTGACTATACTCGGGAAGACCTCTGAATGCTGAGGAATCAGATTTTTCTAGATCGGTATAATTTCTATATAGTATAGATACGGTAGACAGAGTGAATTCTCTCTTGCCAAACGATAATTCTAATTGTCTTTGGGTAGCGGAAATTTGTAAAAATCTCCCTACAGAGATGCTAGCAACATAAATAAGTTGTAACAAGCATATAAAAATTTCGACGGAGCTTGGTGAGGACGGATGGCTTAGTGGTCAGAGCGCTTGAACGGTTTTCAAGAGGCGCAGGTTCAAATCCTGCCTCGTCCAAATTTATATACGTTTTTAAATTTAGTATTTTTCTTTCCTAAGTGTGGAATAACACTTTAAAAATAGTAAAAATATTAAATGAATCGTTTGACTACTACGATTACTTTGCAACGGGATAACCTCTTGTCAATATAATAAATATATTACATTTAACTTTACTTTTGCTAACTTAAAGATAAAAATATACGAGTAAATGACTAAAATTTGCTTTTTAATAATTTTATAAAAAAAGTTTCGTGTCTGGTTTTATTCATTAGCTAGGCAATATTTGTATATATGTACATACTTGGTTATACTATAATACATTATCTTTATAGACTATATGGGTAATGCATGAGATCTGTAGTGGCGCGGGGGCACTATTATGTGACTTTAAATGCGACAGATTGTGGGTTCGAGCCCCGCTCAATGAAATGAAATATTTATTATTTCAAATTACATACATATTTAATGTTTTTATTTATTAGTTCTGTTGCGCGGCGTTGACTTTTGCCGCACAACACAAAATGCTTCAAATTCTGCGGAAACTGGGGAAGGAAATGGAGTGTTTTAACACTAGGTTCCCATGTTCACTCTGTCTACCGTATCTATACTATATAGAAATTATACCGATCTAGAAAAATCTGATTCTTCAGCATTCAGAGGTCTTCCCGAGTATAGTCACTTATTTATTTATAAAACGGGCAACATTTTCAAAATGGAGTGTCATAAATTTTAAGTTCCTATGATTAAAACTTTTTTACAATCTTTGTTATATAATCATATAACAAATGTGCTAAAATATAAAATTGTCAGTATAGATGCCCACTATGGCATGGTGGAACGTGAATTTTAGCTGAAAAGGGTTTGTATTGGGTTTGTATCGGGTACGCATATGCTCTTGGGCCACGACAGGTCTTTTCGCCACAGCTTTATTTATACGTACACTAAATATACTTATTATGAATATGTTTCAAAGGTATATATGAATCTTCGAAAGAAAATTGATCAGACTACTTTTAAAACGTCATAACGCTCTCAGTTTATTTCAATTAAGAGCTTATTAAAATATTTCTTTGTCCAAGAAATTATAATAAAATAAGATAGTTAAATCACTGTTGTTAAAGATTTTTTGATTAATCTAAAGTAATTTTACAGAGTACCTAAAATAATTATTTAATAACCGAGAGAGAGCAAAGGTCAAGATGGTCAATTAATATTTGATGAAGTGAAGGAGAATAAGTTTGGAATTTCAACTTCTGGCTTAATTCCTTATAGCACAGCTAAAGACAACGTTCCCGCTGTCTGTTTCCTACTTGCCATTCTTTCATTCATTCTCGAGCCTCAATGAAATAAGAGAATAAATATAAAATAAGAAGAGAATAGAAAAAATGTAAGCAACAGAAGTACATATTAATATTTTTTCTTATTTAGCTATACTTTTGTTTGACTAAAGGCATATATTTTTCCATAAGGAAAAATTGTTGGAGATAATTTTAGGTGTGGCCCATCTTTGTTCCGACTCAGTCAAAGAAAAACATTTTCGATATATATTTAGTCAGCATATATATATATATATATATATATATATATATATATATATATATATATATATATATATATATATATATATATATATATATATATATATATATATATATATATATATATATATATAGATATATATATA
>DWMZ01002256.1:0-14450 GCA_018249855.1 Eueides tales michaeli | reverse complement strand
ATATATATATATATATATATATATATATATATATATATATATATATATATATATATATATATATATATATATATATATATATATATATATATATATATATATATATATATATATTTAAATTAAAAAATATAGATATTTCATTTCATCGAGTGGGGATCGTACCCAAAACCTGTCACGGTACAGTCACATAATTGTGCCCTTGTGCCGCGACAGTCCTCATATCTCTTAACTCTTATACATTTTTTATTTACAGAATGTTGCTATTGAATCTTTGGTGTCACACCCCGGATATAGTCCTCAAAACTTAGTGGATGACATCGCTCTTATACGGCTCTCTGAACCAGCCGACTTTACATCAGGTCAGGATCAGTGTTTTTTTTTATGGAAAAGACAAGGCAAACGAGCGTACGGATCACCTGATGTGATCACTATCGCCCACGGCCCCGTGTAACAGCAGGGGTGCTACAGGTGCGTTGCCGGCCTTTAAGGTTGTAAGACTCATTTTTTGAAGGTATCCATCTCATATCGACCTGAAAATATGGCCGCTGTTAGGCCGTTCTACGCCGCGTGAAAGGTAATTCCTACGAAACTGCAGAGTATTGGAGTGCCACGTGTCCAGATGATGGTCACTTGGTGATGATGGTGGATGGTACTACAGCTTGTGATGTACTGTGCGGATAGAAAATTCGGCGGCAGGTTGAATTGGTCAAACAGTTCTCCACCGTGATAAATGCGGTAGAGAACGCACACCGAGGATACGTCGCTACGCAAAGCCAAAGTATCAAGTCCTTCACAGATCATTGGGTTCCCAACGATTCGAACGGCTCTACGTTATATGCACTAAATAGTTTAAGCTGATACTGGGGTACACCACCCTAGAGGTGAGAACAGTATTCCATATGAGCCAAACGTGGGCCCTATACAGGGCTAAAGGATGTTTTGGCGTGAAGTACGGTCTCGCTCTGCTGATAAACCCCAGCTTCTTCGAGGCTACCTTGGCCTATTCAGATGATCGCGATACTGGCAGTCATTCGAAAAACTGAGGCCCAAAATATTGATGCTGGGCACGGTTTTAAGAGGAGTGTTCTCGAAAACTGGTGACACAACAAATGGGATCTATTTAGTGGTTTACGTGCAGACTTGTGTCTTCTGGGGATTGAAGTGAACCAGGTTCTTTTCACCCCATATGGAGACATTCTCGTGGGATACTTCAACTGAAGACAAAAGTCGGTTTCGGCACTGGTCGACGTTTTCCCGTGAAAGACTTGCACGGCCGGGGTATACAGCTCCACAATGCTATCAACTGCATAACAAGGTATTTTACAGTCCTCCAACAGCAGAAGAAACAACGTAGGGAACAGCACGCGGCCTTGGGGGACACCGGCGTTCACGGGCATGTATTTGGAGAAGAAATTGATAACAGCGGCCTTGATACTGCGCCCAGTGAGAAGCGATCCACTTGCATAAATGTTCGGGAAGCCTGTAAGATGGAAGTTTCGCCAGGAGCGCTCTGTGAAAGATTTGCACAGCCTGAGTATACAGCGTCCACAGTGCTATCAACTGCATAGTAAGGTATGTTACAGTCCTCCAACATATCATTGATATGCAGAAGAATCAACGTAGGGAGCAGCACGCAGCTTTGGCGGACGCCGGCGTTCACGGGCATATATTTGGAGCGAAAACCGTTGACAGCGGCCTTGATGCTGCGCCGAGTGAGAAAGCTAGCGATCCACTTGCATAAATGTTCGGGAAGCCCTCAAGATGAAAGTTCCGCCAGGAGCGCTCTGTGCTACAATCAATCAAAAGCCTTCACCATGTCCGCCAGGAGCGCTCTGTGCTACAATCAATCAAAAGCCTTCACCATGTCCAGACTAACCACCAGGCCCTCTCTCTTACAATAGCCGCAGCCCAGCGGTGGGTTAGGTAAACCAGAAGATCACCGGTTGGCCGACCCTGGCGAAAGCCATATTGGCGGTTGTTTATCAACCGGTGATTCTTCAGATAAGCCAAGAGGTGGCTATTTATTATTTTCCCCATAAGTTTTGAGAGCCCGTACTTAGTTGGATCGGAACCATCGCCTTTTCTTAGAATCGGGTTTATAAGAGCGTTTTCCCACGAATCTGGGACTACGCGGACTGAGTAAGGATGTAGAAACCGACGCGTAATATGAGTAACCTTAGGTGAACCGGTGTAACCTCAGGAGCACATAAAAGTAGCATAAAAGGAGAAATTCCATCTGGCCCACTCGACTTGAGGATGTCCAAGTGAGACAGAGCTCACCTTACAGCTTTTTCATTGAATTTAACGTCACGCATTGAGCTCTGATAACGTAAAATGGTGATATGTTCCTCAGTCATCCATAGTCGAATTTGAGGCAAAGAAAGCGCCCAAGAGTTCGGCTTTATTCATCGTATGGACCAAGATGTCATTTCCTGTGCGTACGGGCGATAGCGAAGGCTGGCTAAAGTTGCCAAGTGCAGCCTTTGAGACGGCCCAGAGGAAACAATGATCAGATCAAGGAGTGAAGGAGAGCAATGAGGGAAAAAATGGGTAGCGCCAGATGATAGTACATGTAAATTTGAGCTATCAACTATATTTTTAAGAGATATAGCACGTTTGTCATTTTTAGTAAGGCATGATATACTGTAGATATAAAGTTAAATTTCAAGTGATTCAAAATAATTTATGTGTAAAGATGGAAAAGAGGCTTAACAGTACTTTTAAGGTACCAAACAATTTAGTGCCTTGGGCACAGTTGGTTAATGTTGACCCGTGGCAACCCAGCTCAAATTTAGTAAACATGAAAATATTGTTAGGAAATTATCTACGTACAGATGGTAAATCGATAGATCGAACTCTACGCAAGCAATGTCGCGAAAAGTTATTATTAGTTCGATAAGCTTTAATAAAATATATGCAAATTATCACGCAAAAGGGATAGCAACAATCAAAAAACCTTGCAATGGTATAAACCACTGCAAGATTTTTTGACTTATTTACGGAGATCCGAGTACAAAATTTGCTACGTTATAATTTTGAGATGTAATTTCATGTAATTAACATACACCCTGAATGACACGATACATATAAATACATGATTACATAAATGTATAACTTTGTTTTTTGAGGTGATGTCTAGTAATTCAAAGGAGACGGCTGCACGCACCAAAAAACATGACATCATGCGGCGTTACCTCGTTCTAAAGTCGTTCCATTTAATGCTTGAAGTGCAAGCAAGGGCGCGGGTTGAGCGACAAAGAGGCACAATCGGCCTCCGCGTTCGGCAGCGTTCGACATCTGACTCTCCTACTTGAGTGAGCGACGCGTCCGCGTGGACAGCTGCTATATTATAATACAATTTACATGTTTTCGTCAAGTATGAAGTGCAGTAAAAAGTGAATGTGGTGTCTATTGTTTATAGCAACGATAATAGCGTCGATAAATACACATACACATAATTTTATTTATGCGTACGAATAAATGTAACTTGATCAATTCCATTATGATTTCAATTTACCTACTTCTCTATATCCATACAAAATATCTATCAAACAAATGAAATTAAAATTTTCTTTTGAAAAGTGCAACCATTCAATAAGTATTTTCTTATGACGATGTCACGTTTAACTATCGTCAGTAAACTGACTTTACAGATAACCGATTTTTTTTAATTTTCAGATAGTATGAAGCCGATATGTCTGCCAGTAACTTCAGAGCTTCTATCAGAGAATTTGGATGGATTGCAAGGCGTAGTAGCTGGTTGGGGCGCGACAGAGGACGGCTTGCAGTCACCTGTTCTGCTTAGTGTGGACTTACCGATTATTAATAATAAAGAATGCGAAAAGATTTATAGAGGGTAAATATTTTGCAAGAAACCCTCATCTTTTAACCAGATTTTTGTAGTATATTTAAATCATAAAATTTTGATCTTTGGGTTTCGTACATTACAAAAATAAAAAGCGAAACCTTTATAGGGAAACCTTGTCTGTCAAAACCACTTACTTCGTGATCACGTTGAAACATCAAGCAGCAATTAATATTAAATATTCAGGTCTACGGTTTCTTAGGGCACAATAAAAACAAGCATTCTATAGGCATTTGTAATTTATAAAAAAATATAACAAAACGTTTATAGTTCATTTTATACAACACTAGCGGCGTAATAAAATCTATAGGGCATTTCATATAGACCTCTAGTTGAATACTTTCGTGAAAACGAAAATATATCGTAAAATGGCAACTTTATTTACTTTATATATAAAAAGATAAAAAATATTACAATATTATTGTAGCTCATTTCCTACCGAATTGCAAACTTAATTTTGTTAACATTTATAAAATATATTTACTTTTATTAATAGTAGGTCAATAGCTTACTAACCTGAAAATGCTATGGAACCCGGTACCGTCAGTGGGTGAGTCCGAATTGTAATTGAATTATTTCAATGAAATAACGATTTGCCGTTATATTATTGCTTAATATGATTTATATTTTCAGTCTAAATTTTCATCCACAAACTTACCTATTTTTTTGAATTAAAATTACCTACGAGTATGTTACTATTGTTGTAGTATAATCTAAAATAAGAAATAAGTGGCTAACTGTCAATAATTGGCTTAAATCCTAAAAAAGATATAATTTGCAAGCGAATGTTAAAAATAGAAATAGCATTTTAACTACGAAAAACTAAAATAAGAATTCTCCATTGCCTATTTCAGATCACCTCAAATACATGAAACCCAATTATGCGCTGGTGGTGTTCCGGAGAAGGACTCTTGTGGTGGAGACTCCGGTGGCCCTCTCATGTACCCTGGCAAAGCTATAGGTATAGGAGTTCGATACATTCAAAGAGGGATAGTGTCATTTGGCTCGAAACGCTGTGGCATAGGTGGATATCCAGGCGTATACACAAGAGTTACTGATTATATGAAATGGATTTTAGATAATATACACGAATAAATAATATGTTAATTATTTTTTAATAATTTGCTCCTTTACTTTTTAAATATAAAGATATGCAGCCATCAATTAGTTCTATAAAACATATCAGCAACACAAGTCTTTATATATAATAGATCACCTAAAATTGTGAAGCTACTTTAAATGTTGTTTCAATATGAAACATGGGAATATTTAAATAAAATAATTTAAGCATTTGCTTATTGAGTGGCAAAACTTAACGCCGCGCTTTGCCTCTTCACCTGACCGAGAAAATGAAAATATTAAGTATATCATTTCTTTGGATTGGAATTGAACTCATAACTTGTCGCGTTTACAGTCGCAAGTCTCTGAGCCACGACATGCTTCAACTACAAAATTAAAAAAATAGATACATTTTATTATGTTAAAGTTTTGTACATGAAGTAATAAAAGTTATTATTACTTATTGACGCAAAAGTTTTGAGAAGAAAATATGCGTAATTGGTAAAAGCATAAAGTGGGAATGAGGAGACAATAAGGAGTGTTCTGTCCTTAATATGCAAACACCCTTTTCTACTTGAAAAATAACTATATCTAATTTTTTGTATTTTTTACATTCTTCACAAAGATTTAATATCACTACTTTAGGATGGTGTTTTATATAAAATAGATATATTTTAAATACTGCATTATGTATGGCCAAACGCGTAGCTATGCTGACGTTTCATCGTCGCAAAAATGGTAAGTCTATACACTACATCAGTCACTTGTGTTCATTCACGATATATATATATATATATATATATATATATATATATATATATATATATATATATATATATATATATATATCCTTCGTCTTATTCGCATTCAGGCTTAGACCATTATTTGCACACACTTCTTTCAAAGTGGTAACTAGTGCCTGTAATTCGCTTTCCGATAATGCAATAAGCACTGCATCATCTGCGAACAGCAGGCTATTTATATTCGAGGTACCTACTTTCACTCCCCTGTCACTGTGTCTCACTCCTTGAAGCTGTCCAAATACAAATTGAACAACCAAGCTAACATGGCGCAACCTTGCTTAACACCCGAATGGATGTCAGACCAAGGCGACGTGCCAACTCCTACTTGCACCCAGGCTATCTGGGATCTCTGTAAAGAGACTTTACAGCCTGTAGCAAGGGTCCGCTCACATTGTGCCGGGGCAGTATCTCCCATAATCTCTTTTACAACACTGTCAAACGCCTCTTCCAAGTCCACAAAAGTACGAGTGATCGTGCGGAGGGAAAACATCTAATCCATACACCCTCTTCCCAGTCTAAAGCCTCCCTGGGCCTCCCACAATAGTCTTTCGGATCTATCTTGCATTCTTCTCGCTAAAATTTTAGTACAAACTTTACTACCTAAGCTAATCAAATTGATAATAGCTTGCGCAATCTATCTTATATCGCAATCAAGCTTGGACTACCAGTGCGGTGTCAATCTGCGAACAGACCCCTTATTCTAGCTACGACTAGCGACTAGATAATGGTCTTTTCCCAATTCAGCAACCTTAAACACTCGCGTGTCCAGAACTTGGTTTCGAATATGCTGATCCACTAGGAATAGATCAATCATACTTTTCTCTTCCGTTCGCTCCTATATGTACATGTGAATTTGTTTGTGGTCAAACATCGTGTTTGCCACAAACAAATTCTTTTCCTTGTAAATTTCCTTCGTAACCGCTACGCGCAGTTCCGACCCATTACCACACCACATATTATTAGTTTTTCATTCCCTTTAACACTACCTAGAACGTCCCTGACACTCTCACAAAACTCCTTGAATTCGCATAATGGAGCTGAGGATACCGGCACATACGCCGCTAACCAGAAAACTCTTGTTACCTCCAGCTTAAAGCGCACTCGAAGCAGCCTCGGGTTGATCGCCTTGTACTGTATCATTGCACCAACCAATCGAGAGGACAATAACACGCCTACATCTCGACTCCCTCGTTCGCTTTCTGGTACGCCGGCCCAGAAAGCGACCCGGTTGCCATGTAAATCGGTCGTGTTGATCTCAGTCACATAAATAACATCTAGATCTCTGGCATCCATCTCATCTAATAATTCATTCATCTTTTCTTCCGTCCTCTTACATTCCACGTAGCTATTTGTAGCTCCGTCCTCCACTTCCCGCCGTTACGAACATGGCGTGCTGGGTGGCGGTCCCCAACGCCGCACTCCTCTCCACTTATTACACCAGCGGAGACGCACTGGTGCGTGTCGCCTTGGGGGGACGCCCTAAAAGTGCGCGCTCGTGTGGTGCACATCGTGGTAGAGAGATAAATGATTACACACCTTGGAAATGTAATGCTCATACCTGGCTATTTCAAATGTATGACATTCATTGTCATGTCATTTACAATATCATGTAAACTTTTGATTTAAAAAAAAAACATGATCCGCTGAATTTCTTGCGCTGGTTCTTCTCAGGCAGTAACTTTAGTGAACAGGTTGTAAATTGTTCGTAATGGTTTGTGGTAATAGTTTGTAATGCTTGTGGTAATAGTTTGTAACGTTCAAAAAATGAAGCTTGTAACTACTCTACTACTGTATTACTCATTTTAAATAAAATATTTGAATTTGAATAATAATCTTGATAATAATGTAAACCTTTATACATTTTGCGTTCACGTTTTTCGATTTATTCAAAATATGTTAATCTGGTTGGTTGAGGTTTATTGATTTATTTTTGGCATTCTGCCAAACATTCGGTCAATTTTAAGCTTTACAATACTGAAAAACAAGAATAGAATCAGGGAATTTTCTGGACTTTGGTACTATCAAATATTTAGTACGAATGATGGAGTTGTGAATGTTTACAAGAGAAATGGAGCAAAACTTCGAAGAATACGGGCATAATGTAATATCTGACCTATTACAACATATACTCAATACTTCATCACGAAACTCAATTGTTGCAACATCTCCACCAAAATCCAATCCATCTTCATCTAATGTAAATATTACCATTATGACTGTACTTTTTTATTAAATACTAGCTGTTGCCTGCGGCTTCACCGTAGAAATCGATTTATTTCTTGAAAATCACCTAAGTTTTAATTACCTCTTGCACCTTAATTCTCCTTCGCATAGTGATGAAGAGAATGGAGTTTTTTATATTTCAGAATAAGTATGTTATATATTATTGGTATGTTCTTTATACAATTATCGTAGTTTTTGTAGTAGAGATTTACTAAGATGACACTCGTATATCAAGCGATATCTTCCTATAGTATCCGTTTACTTTTTGAATGGACTTGTAAAAATATAAAGACATACAGTCTATTCCATAGATACCATAAGATTTTATTTACTCTAAATGTGTTGGAATAGTTTTGATTTTTTTTAAAAAGCCTGAAATTATGAGTGACATTATTCAAAGATTTGGTTGCTGCCCGCAATTATGTGAACATGAGCATTAAAATTATTTAGTTCTAAAGTAAATATTTTCGTATATGAATTTAACATATTTATTAGAAGTACAATAATCAAAATATTTCTTTGTACGCCATGTTGGCAGTTTTTCTCTCAGAGGCCAATATATACAAACCTGAAACATTACTGACTTTGACTTATTGATTATCATTGCAAAGCCAGTTCACACAGGGAATCTAGTTCTTTTAAATTGGAACGGAAAATTGTTGGGTATATATAATATGCGTAGTAAAAAATGTTAAGAATTATTGTAACATTTGTCACAAACCTTTTTGGTTTCCTACATGTCATGTATATTGCATTTTTGTACCAATTGTTAATTGATAATAAATAAAAAAAACACGGTTTCCCCAGTACCACACCCAGTGAGTATTTAATAAAATGTCTTTGTCATACTTTTACTTTAAACTGGGTTCCGTTGCCTAATTACGACGCAGTCAAATTTCTCATCAACATTACCGAAACACCAACTTTATAAATTTTGTGAGCAGGGAGACCGCTACCAGCTAATGAAATGAAAAACTCAACTAAAAATAAATAATTTGTGGCGTCATTTTCATAGGAATTCTGATCTGACTATTCCCTTCAAGAAGAAGACCTTCTACAATTTTTAATAACATTTCAGAAAAATCTCTAGAATATGAATAAATACCAAGCTGGGCTCTCATATTGATTGATTATTTTAGTTTTTCCATATAGGGCCATGACTAAGAATATTTCAAAGAGGCGTTAATTTTTTTAGGTATGGTCCTTCGATTAAAAACTGGCAGTTTGTCTAAAATCATATATAGCCTATCATCTCGACTAATGTCCCGCAACGTTCTATCAACTATGGCCTTTTTATGAAACATGGTAGACTTAATCCATACAATGAGGCAACAATCCTGAACCTTTTTTGCTTTGTCACAATTTTGTGTAACAGAATGTCACACATGTTGGTGTTTCTAACCTGTCTAAATTGATTGGATTTTTTTGTCGTTTCAATTCAGCTAGAATTGTTCAGATAGATCTTTTCAGTGCCTCCTGAAGCATATAAGAAAAACAGCTTTCCTTCGTTACTTAGGGCACTTTGGACCTCCTTACTAAACATTTGTCTTTATTTCATTGTAAATTTGGGTGCGCTTTCATTAACTATAGTGTCAACTCGTTAAAACGCGTTAGTTTGTTTCAGCTATATATTCTTGATTAGTACATATTGGAATAGGTTCTGCTAAAAGAGCAAGTAGATCATAGTTAGTAAGATAGAAGTAATTTCCATTACAAAATAAAACAGCCTGTGTAAAACAAAGGCAACTATTAATTATTCTTTTATTTGTTAGACTGATATTGCCTCTGGCATTATGCCTAAGAGTACATATCTTCTGATAAAAATGTTTTGTACTTTTCCCACAAACTGGAAGGATCTAAGATGGCACAAATTACTACCATTATAGCGAATAACTGCAAACTACTGGGACTATTACTGATGCAAGATTCCTCAACCCCAGTTAATTTCGTCTTCAAGAAACCAAAGTGCCCTGCAAGTTACGTGAAACGAAGGATGCTCTACACCATTAATAGTTTTTCACAAGGAAGAAGTTGGTCCTCGAACTACGAAGAGCAAAACCCGCATATAATAACATTCCCCGCTAATAGGATACACTGTGTATACTCTGCCAAGAACAGCATCTGGGCACACCATTACTTAAAACTATCTTTGATTTTCGCGATTAATACTCATTTTATATATCGAAAAAATGTTTAAACATCGATATATGGGTGATTCTTAGATAACTGTGATTTTTACGACTCAAAATTTTTGAAAATTAAAAATGTTCCAAAACTTGTGTTTTGGGTTCTATTGGCCCTTTATTATGCTCAGAATTAAGCCTGTAAAATATTCTACTATCAATAAATTCCAAAGATTGTTGAAATCAAGAAATAAATACCTGAATGTCTCTGTATGATCATCGAACACTTTTACTTTATCATTTGTGTCATTATTTTAAGATATTAAAAAGATTTAGGCAAGTATTTTGAATATTTTACTTAGATGTCAGTACCGTGGCATTCAAATTCTCAATTTTTGATCTAATTTCTGATCCATTGGGGCTGTAGTAGGACTACGTTACAGGCTTAATTCTGAGCATAATAAAGGGCCAATAGAACCCAAAACACAAGTTTTGGAACATTTTTAATTTTCAAAAATTTTGAGTCGTAAAAATCACAGTTATCTAAGAATCACCCATATGCGATAAATCCCTTTAAATTTGTTCAATTTAAAACCTTGTTTTATTGTTTTAACACAGTATAAAACATTAAAATTACCCGTCATATTTAAGAATTATATTTTATATTTATATTTTTTATATTCTTCATAGAGATTTAAAAAAATATAAGCGATTACATAAACGTTTAAACGTATAACACACACCGTTTTTCTGATACAACCCCACCCAATTTTTCATTCTACCACCTCATTATGTTCACTGTCACTAATTTAAAATAATGTTTTATATATAATAGATAGATTTTAACGACAGCCGAACTTAAACTAAAACTTACATGAATATCGTTACTTTTCCCTTAAACGTTGAAATACACGCAAATGACAACAAAATGATTTCTCCTCTACCGCGTATGATGCGTCGACCTGTAGCAAATTTAAAATAAAGTCGAAATTTTCAAAATAATAGATATTCTATTACTACTTTTTATTAACTTTCATAATTTTTCCATAAAAATATTTAATGTGCAAATACTCTTTTTCTACTATTTTAATACAGCAATTTAACTGTTTTAAAATTTACCCATCACAATGTACAACTTTAGATAAGCCGCAATTTTATTGTTTATTGTTATAATTTATATTTCTTTATTGAGATGTTCTATATTTTTATTTCGCTAGGTTTCCGAGTTCCCACTGCCTACCCTGACTCATGCGGGATACGGTGTGAAGCTAAAAAAAAGAAGTATTCAAATATAGACTATGTTCTGCCCAGACCAAACAGCTATAGAAAAAAAAATCACTGAAATCGGTCCAGTAGCTTAGAAGATGTGCAGGCATAAATTGTAGATTCGTATTCTATATTTACAATACGGTTCTTATTTAATTATATCCTTTAAATGGAATTTGAATCATAGCCATCGCTTAAGCTTAATTTTGGCGTCAAGTTCGGCCTCATATGCAATACTGTACACACTTTTGGGCTGGTGCACCCCAGTATCAGCTTGAAACATGGGGCTTGGGGAGTGTTCGGGAGAACTGTTTGACTTGGTACCTGCCGCCGAATTTTCTAACGTACGTCACAAACTAAAATAACATCCACATCATCTGGACACTACTACTGTACGGTTTCGTAAAAATTTTCTACCACGCGCCACACATCTGTGGAATGGCCTACCCGCAGCAGTATTTCCAGGTCGATACGACATAGGTACCTTCAAAAAGCGCGTTTATTTCATGCATCTAAAGATATTACGAAAGCTATTTTACCTGCCACCTCAATCAATTTGATTGTGTTTTGTATCCACCAAACCGAACTGTGCTGCGTACCTTGCGGGAAAACAGTGTGAAAATGAAAATAGGCTTGAAAAACCATATATCACCTTGATTTTCAGTTCTTCGGCTACAATTATAAGCTAAAATTAACACATGTTTGGAACGGTGCTGGCTGTTTGTGGAAAAATATGAGCAAGCCTTTTAATTCGCAAATGGCAAGGAGCATTCTTATATTCTTATTGGGCTTTAAACTCTTCTACGATCTTAACTTTCATATGGCAAAAGAAATTTCTACTTGACTCTTAGAACGATGTGAATCAATACAATCTAAATATAATATTAAAACAAAGAGTTATATTTCTTTTTAATTTATATAATTTATTTATCTTTGACCTCATAACGATTATAACATATATATTTATCATATTCATCCAATTTAACTTATTACTTCTTTTTCCTTTGACCCTCTAGCGATATTGGATACAAAACTTCAGTTCTGACAATAAAAAGGAATCAATACCAATATTGATAGAACATTATTAAAAGAAAAAGGACCAAAGTTTTATAAGACAAAGTGAAATTATATTTGTGTATACTATACTTGGGTAGTTAAAAGTAACTTATAAATTAAACCAAACATCGTTATAATAATTTTCCATTACTAGACGTAAATCTTTTTTCTCTCCCTCGCCATTGAGCTCAATTTTAAATTTATCAATGCCATTCGTCAATCGACAATTTGATGTTTGCCAATTTTAAGTCTAGGCATCAGAACTTCTCTAACCAATAAGAACTGTTTAAATTTTATTGGTGGTTCAAAATTTCAATGTACAATATAACTATTATATATAATAGAAACAACGAAGCAACTTTTATACGCCTATATATTTTCTATTAGTAACCGCTCAACTACTTCGTTTATACCCATTCATTCAAATATTCCTGTTCGAAACTCCTAGTGTGACAAATGCTTGGCAATAACTTACTTTTAATAAGGTTAATTAGTTTTTACATAGAGAAATTAATTAATAAAATGTTTATTATGGTCTGCCATTTATGTGTTAAATGTTACAATACGATAAACAATACATATAAATAAAATTCAAAATTACCACCATAATATTACGAAATTTACTTTGCTGACCAAAATCTTTTTTCTATATTTTCTATAAAGGTATGTAACATAAAAATATTCAATAAAGTACAAATACAATATACTAATACATCTAACACATACTACTTCATAAAGAGGAAAAAGACTACAAATATTACTGGTTTTTAAATAATACTCAACGATGCGTGGAAAGTACAGGAAATCCCGCGTCAGACGAACTTAATAAACTGGTTGAGAAGTACGCGTTTTTGGCTCAACAGTCAACATTCATAATAATGTTTTATTAAGTGATAACCTACGGTCAAATTAATGACTATCAGTCATACGTGTAGCGTCATAGTTTATGGTCGTATGATTGTTATTAAATTTTAAGAAATGCCTTGTAAAATACGCTTTGTGTTCTATGTATTAATTCTGCTGCTCTTGTCAACAGCTATTGCGAACGGTAAATAAATACACAATATTCATACCTAGTATATATAATAGTGTCGTTCCAAAATGACGTAGTTGTTTATTTTATGTTTAAATTATCGAATAATCGATGATTATGTTAAAAATATAATATTATGTAGATTGATGTACTGTAAATATAAGAAACACATGACAGTGGTAAGTATGAAGTTGACTTAAAATTTATAATTGCCTGCTTAGGCAATACTCAAACTTAAAATTGTTGTCTTTTAAAAGTTATCAACATGTTTTTGTAAAAAAAAAACAAATTAATTAAAGTTTAAATATAGATATATTGCTAATGCTATTTGCATAAATGAAGACTTTCTTAGCAAACATTTTTTTAGTTTTTATTGGAGATTTGGATCCATTCACAGCTGTCATATAAATATGATTTGTGGATTTAAGAAGTGATTTTAAATATAACCTTTACTATGAATTCTTGAATAGCTATATGTTGTTACAACATCTAGTAATTAATTACTAATTACTTTACACTCGTACAGAAGGGTAGCTTTAGAGATGAATATTGCTCGATCCTCTTGGTTATTTATTTAATTTAACCTTTTGTTTTACATACATTTTACATAATATTAATGCTAAATAAAAATTTTCCCATGTCGGATGAGTAGTAATCTGAAAAGGTCATTAGGTAGGTATTGGCAACGACTTTGGCATTTATGAATAGTAGATTTTTATACGTGTACAATTATAATATTATAATATTATTCCAACATTATTAAAGACATATATATTTCAAACTTTTCACTATCTGGTCGGTTTTAATAAGTGCCCCGTCCTGAGACCCTCAGGAAGAAAGACATTTAATCGTACTTTTTAATTCCCTTTTACCCTATATTTTGTTAAAAAAAATTAAAGCTATATATATATATATATATATATATATATATATATATATATATATATATATATATATATATATATATATATATATATATATATATATATATATATATATATATATATATATATATATATATA
>DWMZ01002255.1:0-14451 GCA_018249855.1 Eueides tales michaeli | reverse complement strand
ACTTTTGTTCTTGTTTGATGAAATTATTTTTTTGATAATGATTATACAAAATAGCCTCATTTCATGTCTATGTCTGCCAACATAATTAACACAAAAAGATCTTAAAAGAAAATTACCGTGACTGCTCTTAATTGACAGAAAATGTGATAATTTCTTTTGTTAAATTACTCTAAGATATCTTCCATAAGTCTCAAGTTTCTTCCATACAGACGTTACGCTGTCAAAAATTATATATTTTACCTTATTTTTTTATTTATTTGTCATTTTTTAAAAAAGAAATACATAAACAAAAATTTGAAAAAAAAGTCCTGCAAAGGCGGCCTTATTGCTTCAAGCAATCTCTAAGAGACAGTCTGTTAGGAAAAATAACTGACTTGAGAAAAGAAGAATAGCGCAACAGTGCAAATTTTTATTTAAAAAGAATAAATAATATATAACAAACAAATTTACACAAAATATAAATATTTGATGTCTATAGAAAATTCATACATATAGACATACATAAAGTTATCTAAAGACAATATAATATATATATTTATATAGATATATGTGTTTTACCTTCCACAGTGTTCAATACCGCATCCTCCGTCGCGGCTGTGAACTCCTATCAATAGGGGGTCGCTTGGTGTACTCCACGTGTTCCTTCAACCCCGTAGAAAATGAGGCAGTGGTGCACCGCATGTTGCAAGAAGCTGGGGATTCGGTTAAATTAGTGGATGTATCTAATTTGTTGCCAGGATTGAAGTTTCATAAAGGTAAGTTGTATTAATGTGTGGAATTTATTGCGAAATTGAGACGGTGGCAGGTTTGATTTCCGCTCGGGGAAATTATTTTTTATTATTTTATCTATTTCGCAAGTTTCACGCTGTTTCCGTATATGGCAGAGTAGGCAGAGGGAACTTGGGACCTAGTGTTGACACATTCCGTCTCGTACGTATTGATTTATACCACGTGCGGCGTTGAGTATCGACACTCAACACGCAGTGTCTCCAGACTTCTTAATTGAGTATCTTAACACTATGTTCCGAGGTTTTTTCTGCCAATGAGAAACATTATGTAATACAATAAGATCTTTGATTTTCTCGATTATTACACATTTTAAATGAAACAATTTTTTAACCGGATTAATCGTATGAAATGCGACGTTACGAACACTTTACATTGAAATAATATTCGATATTTTTATTTAATAGCTCTGGTAACGAGGCAAAAATGTTGCGCAAATGTTTTAATTAATACAAACATATAATTTTTTTCATATTTTAAATTTTTATTCAAGGCATGAACTACTGGCGTCCAGCCTCAAAAGACATGGTGTTCTACGACAAGTATGAAGATGTACCGGAGAAATGGCAGACCGTGGTGCGACCACAAATGTTCCCGCCCAATAAAGAAGATATTGACAAGTACAGCTTGGAGAAATGGTAAGAGATTGGAACTGTTAATTATTTAATAGTGTTTTGTTGTGGCGCAGCGGCACGAGCGTGTGACTGTAAACGACAGGTCGTAGGTTCGATCCCCATTTGAGAAAGTGAAATATTTAATATTTTCAATTTAAATATTTAATGTTTTCATTTCTTCGCTCTGGTAACAGACAAGGCGCAGTTAGTTCTTCCACTCAATATGCAATGCCTCAAATTCAGTGGAAAGTGGGGAACAAAAGTGGAACGGAGTGTCTTAACACTGGGTTCCCAAATTCCCTTTACCTACCCTACGGCATATCGGCTTTATTAAAACAAAATTAATAAAGCCGATATGCCGTAGTCGCGTGTGTTTATGGTTGTGGGTTCGATCTTACTTAAGGGGAATGAACTATTTATATTTTCTCTCTCTTTCTCTCTGGTTGAGCAAACGCTATGTTGGTTTTTGCCACTTTCATATGATTTTTTTGTATTATTATTTATATATATATTTATATATATATATATATATATATATATATATATATATATATATATATATATATATATATATATATATATATATGTCCATGTGTTTTAATGTCATATAATATATCTCTACCAGCATAAGAATTCTTCCCCATCACCAAGACACAGGAGGTTTCTTTGTAGCGGTATTCGAAAAGACATCACTACTACCGTGGGAAAAAGAGCAAAATGAACCGCAACAACAGAATAAAGAAGAAAAGACAGAGAAAAAAGAGCCGCCCAAAAAGAGAAGAAGAATGGGTGGCTACAGAGAAGATCCCTTTGTATTTTTCTCAGGAGACACAGAAGACGTGTTTCCGTCTATAAAAGAATATTACAATTTAAATGATACTTTTGATTCGACATGTTTATTGACGAGATGCCATGTTGGTAAAAAGAAG
This sequence comes from Eueides tales michaeli, assembly GCA_018249855.1. NCBI lineage: Eukaryota > Metazoa > Arthropoda > Insecta > Lepidoptera > Nymphalidae > Eueides > Eueides tales. The sequence goes on along the minus strand of DWMZ01002255.1, from coordinate 12,122 downwards.
AATATTTATTTAGTTACACCCACAGTAAAAGATGTTGTACAAAGGAATGAGGGTAGTATAAAGATTATAAATACTGGTGTAAAGACGTTTGTGAGATGTGATAATAAGAATATGACGTGTGCGTTTAGGTAAGGAATTGTTGTATTTTTTTTTATTTGGTAAGTCTGACGTCCGATTGTAAACTAGACTGTAGTGGGTTTGTTTCCCTGTAGGCGAAATTATTTATATTCATTTCTTATGCTCTAATAACAAGACAAAACTTTTTTATAATGCGGTATATTCGGCTGTAAATGTAATATGTAGAAAATTGAATGGTGTGTGGGATTGAAGTGAACTTAGTGTTAACACTGAGCTGTCTTCGCCACTCAGCTATATGTAAAAAACATTGTGGTAGTTAAAAAGAAATTGACATTTATATTAAAATTATAAATATTTCATGTATCACCCACATGTAACAAAATAGACATAGAAAACTGTTTTTTAGTTTTATTGTCAATGCAAAGAAAAGATAATGTTCGTTGGATTTTTAAATTTCACAGTTTTTAATCTCTTTTATCATAATTACTGTTTAAGGGAACGGTAGTAGAACTCAACCATTGTATATAAAGTGAAATTTCTCTCTCTCAGCTTCACGCTGTATCCCGCACATGGCAGGGTAGGCAGAGGGAACTTGGGAACCTAACGTTAAGACACTCCGTTCTGAGGCATTGAGTGTTGAGTGGCGGAACTCAACGCCGCATTTTACCTTGTTTATAAACAAACCCTACATTAAATATTTAAATTGAAAATGTTAAATATTTCATTTCCTCGACATTGAACCCAAAACCTGTTGGTTACAGTCTCACACTGTGGCCCTGCCCCGCGACAGTCCTCAACTATAAAGTCAGACATTTTCATTTAATGAAATTTTATTATTTAATAATTAATTTATTCCTTTCAGATTATCTCAAGAGGGCCTACAAAGTATATTATTTCACATAGGATCGAAACGACGTGTTAGTATATTAAAGGAAGACTTGATTTTGGTCCTGCAAAATGACAATCCCAGTGACCCGCCTAATATCAACCGTTTTACGGAACATACGCAAAAGTTGATGAAGGATTTCGGTTAGTATATAATTCCCATATGACTATCTTTCAATGTGCGAAATATAGTGTAAAATTATAAAAAATACGGAAAAATAGTAATTATTTTTACTATTCTTAAAGTGTTATTTGACACTCAGGAAAGACAAATACTAAATTTAAAAACGTATAAAAATTTGAACGAAGCAGGATTTGAAGCCGCGCCTCTTGGAAATCGACCTAATAAAATCGAATAATACTCTGACCTACTAAGCCATTCGTTCTCACCAAGCTCCGTCGAAATTTTTATACTTGTAACTTATTTATGCTAAATTTAGTACATATTTTTCGTTCCTAAGTGTGGAATAACACTTTAAAACTATTAAAAATATTTAATAAATAGCATTCTCTTTTGCCAAACGATAATTCTAAACAAATTGTCTTTGTGTAGTAGAAATTTGTAAAAATCGTCCCTACAGAGATGCTAACAACATAAATAAGTTGTAACAAGAGTGGAGTTCGATGGAGCTTGGTGACAACGTTTACGTTTTTAAATTTAGTAAAATAGAAATTGTTTATTCCCTGGAGGGACGAATCGAATCTATAACAAAGTGTGTTAACACTGTGCCACTACACCACGAAAACATTTCTTATACACCAATTCTAAAATAAAAATAATTATTAAAAGAGAATATAATCACATATTTTTCTCTATCCCAGCAACCGGAAGCTGTGTCCTAGAGTACAAAGATGAAACATCCGATCTCCAACTCACTCTAGTGGGATGGCGCGGTGTCCACTCTCTCCGCGCGTACACCGCCACCGCCGACACCGTACACTATTTGAGACTGCTTGGAGCTGATTATAGTAAATATGGTGAGGATAAAATTTTTATTGTTGTTTAGGCCTGTTATAGCGTAAAGGTTCAAGCGTCCGTAGGTAAACGAGGAAAATGTAATATTTAATATTTTCAAATTATTTACTTAATGTTTTTCATTCTTGGCTCTGGTAAAAAGGAAAAGAGTGGCGTTGACTTATGTCAATCAACTTGCAATGCATGGAAATTCGGCGGAAAATAGGTAATAATAATCATAACATGATCCTTTTGCCTATCGTGCCATGACACAGAATACACAGTGAAGTTAAAAAATATATTTTTTGCTTAGCTTTACTGTACTTCGCATGTAACAGGGTACAAAAAAATGTAAAAATAACTATTTTGGACGCCATTACGATTTTTGGGAACATATTAGTTTAAGTTAGCGGTCTCCACGCACCACATTTCGAGTGGAAATCGAAGCTACGATCGTTGTAATAAAACTTGGAAATAAAAAATAAAATAGGTAACTCGTACTGACACATATATAGTGGACATATAAATAGTACACTGCATTTAAAATTCATCCACTCTGTAGAAATGCTTGTAAAATATAATTATTTCAATTGTTCCAGATGTAAATAAGTTTAAAAAACCCGAAACAAGTGAAGCTGACAATGAAAATGAAGAAAGTATTAGTGAAGACGCAGAAGTAACTGACATTGTAGAAACAGATGATGATCACCAAAATGGCACCGGGTCCAATGATAATGTTACAAAATAATTGTGTTTAATTATCATTATTATTGCTTGAGAAATATATTTTATATTTATACTTTAAAAATGGTTTTATTTACACACGAAACGTAAGAAATTGTTATAAAGAGTTTCGAGACCTTCTAAATACTGTAAATTAATTTCTTTTCGCAAAAAACAAAGAAATAATATGAAAAGATATACATATGTATATTTTTACTTTTTCTTTCACAATAGGCAGAAAATTATAATCTCACATTCATTAATCGCATAGACATATATTTTTCTTGTCCTTGGCTGGTTTTTTTTTATTTTTTATTTAGTAATTCTAATTTCTGCGTAATTGGGATTTACGCGGGAAAAGTCCCAATACCGCTCAACATTTTTCAGTATCAAATGATATAAATGTATCTACTACAGAAAAAAAATATTTTTCTAAAATAAAACATTAAAGAAGTTTAGAAACAGTTTATTTTTACATTCCATTCGATAACAAACCGCACAGCCTTAACCAAAGTGCTGAATTAACAAAAGTGAAATCCTACATTAACCTAATTTAATAAATAGAATTAAAGTGACCTATTTAACTTAATTTTCCGCAAAATGTGTTTGCCTTTTGCTAAAATTACTATAAAAAGATTCTTTCTATAGGGTATTTGATATTAGTATTTTTTCGTATTAGGTCACTTTTATTCTGAGCTTGTAATTATACAACAAACAATATTTCTAGTAATTCGGCAAACAGTTTACATTTTAAACATAAAATTGACCAGAATATAGAAAAAAAACACATTTTACTAACAAATAATAATTTATATTATAAAAAACGCTATTATTAATGCAATAAGTACATTTCAGCTAAAATAGTTATTGCAGAGTTTAAGTTTTGTAAAGTAATTTATATAATAACAGAATTGACTATATCGAGTTGTGAAGAACATTGCAACGTACTATTTTCTTTATTACAAACTAGAATTTAAATATGTAGTTAAGTAATATTAAATTGTTTTCTTCTTACTCCACTCCATAGTCCATAATTACGTACACACCTTCTCTTAGAAATATTTAGAATACAAAAGCTTCGCGCGAAAAGCATTTATTTTTAAATTTTAATAGCTCTTCATGTCAGTTACTTTCATTTAAGTAATTGTTTTAGTTACAATTGCAAATATTATTTAATATTGAAGCTCATTAATCTTATCGTTTAGAAATAACAAAGACTTTTTTAATTTAACAAAAATTTGCCAAATTCGTTTTTCAATGTATTCTTAAGACTTTTATGGACAAAGACTATTTTATCATGTTGAGCAAAGGTAATTTTACAGTCGTATAAGTATATATACGTTTAGTAAGTCGTTTACACAAAAAATATATTTGTCCAATTTGAAAGTTTACATTTAACTGCAGACGGCGCTATTGTATATTTGTATCATAATATGAGTGCACACATTAAATATATTAAAAATGTTTGTTTATAACAAGTTTAAAACATATTTAAATATAGATGCATTCAATCTATTAATTCCGAAAATATTTAAATTTCGAAAAAATGTAACAAAAAACATGTTAGTCCATTTAAATCAATATTTAACAGATTTGTCAATAAATACAACACGAATTGTTGTGTTACAACAAGAAATAAATTCAAAGAATAATACTAAACTAAAATTGCTTTAACTTTATAACATAGTCAGATTTGAATAAAGCAACATTTTAAGAAATCCTCTTGATTACTCTCATCTCTTTTTTTACACGAGAATGAGATGTACTACTACACATCTACAGTCTTTATTATATTTGAGTCAGTTTAACATTAAAACAGAATTGTACAGGTGTGAGATATTCAAATACATTATATTTTATAAGAAAATACAGCATTGCTTATAGTAGGTATTGTTTTTTATAATGCAAATTTTTGCTTGCCAAGTGGACTAAATTTGATGGTTAAAATATTGAAGATTGTTTCTTTCTTAAATAGTTTCCATTGAGATCTACCATGTACTTACACAATTTTAATCCGATGAAAAATTGATCGAAAATATTGTTAATATTTTATAGGTATCTGCTTTAATTCTAAAATTGTACAAGAAAAAGCTATTGTTATTTCAATTATTTGTATTGTTCTTAATTAATTTCAGTTCTTTAAGCAGATAGATTTTTTATTGTCTTATTTTTAAATTTATTTTGTTCATAATTTACAGTCAAAAGGATTTATAAGTTGGTGCATAGGTATTAAGCATAATATGTTCATTATGTACACTGTATGTATTTACAAAAATATTATATAGTGATATAAAAATAACTTGGTATTCGAGATTTGCCCTGGCCGGCCTAAAGTTAAAGGTCGACCATACTATATGTTTTGTATGTTTGTTTTCTTCCATATTAATAATACTAATATTATAAGATTAAGTACAACAATTTTTATTCATGGAAATGAAATGATTTGAAAAATGCTTATGAATATTGTGTTTGTAATAACAACACTATTTACAGCTACACGTTAAATGCAATCTGGCAAATGTCGTACATCTAGTTAATATACCTAATGTTAATTATGTTCGTATTTAGTTTGGTTTATTACAATTCTTGTGGTTTTGTAAAATAGTCTTAATAAAATAACCTGTGTTCAAACTATATTTCAAATTATAGTAAAACTTATTAAAATCGGTTTAAAAATTTAATAGCTGTTTATTATTTAGTACTCAATGAGAAAGAAATCTACTTTTGCAACATTATTTAATTTTATAAAAGTATTGTATTTGATACTTATGTACTATGTACTAACTAATACTTATGTAATAACGTTAATAATTCAAAGGCTTTCGCGCAAATTCACTTATGCTAATTTAGGTACCCCTGAGACTCTATAAAGAACAAACAAACTAGTCTTAATACTTCTTACAAATTTATTAAAATATTCAATGATAAGCATAGAAAAGAGTATATAATTTTTATAAGTGTGTACATACATATGTAGATGGCACTTTTATGTTAAATAAAATGACAACTGATCAAATTTTAAAAAATGAAAAATTTAAAAAACATATGAACTATGGACGTCAAATAAGTATTTGATAGGCTATGTAAAAAAATGACCAAAAATCTTGTAAATAATGATTAATATTATCAAAATCATAAAAATATATATATATATACATATTTACTTAGAAAGATAGAAATTTCCGTAAATCTAAAGTTATCTACTTCTAAAATCTATCTTAACTGTATACCATCATCTTAAGATCCACTCTCAATAACCTGTTTCATTTAATACCGCGACCCAATATCACAGTGGGTGATGTGGTTTCGGTGACCGAACTACTCTAAATACTTTAATTTTATTATTAACTTATGTATATTATTAAGGTATTATGTTGTAATGATTTTTAAGAACAATTTATCAATGGCATATAGTTTTGCTATATACTTACTGCTTAAATTTTGAACATCCATCGCTAATGTTAAAGGGCGTTTATACGGTTGTGAAAATTTGCCGAGCTTTCACACGCTCCCACCGTGTAAGCGTTCCATTTATCTGATTGATATCTAGATGGCTTCCGATATATTGTCGCCGAACCGGACCAGTGTCTTTTCTATTTTTATTGTAGTCGTTGTGTTTTCCGTTTATGGTCTTTATTTTTTTATTGAAGAAAAAATCAGACAAAACAAACAAAAATAAAAAAAAATAAAGATGAATAGGAATTCAATTTAAACCTGTTTACTCAAAAAAGCCACTAGTCGATTGAAATGTATGTTTAAGATGTATAACGTGGACTATCACAATGTAAGTTAGTAAGTTAAGCATAAGAGACGATGGTAAATATGCATATATACAGCCTACAATCTACTCTTACTATTCAAACTATAAAACACTACGATAACTAATTAAATACATATCTTAAAGTTAATCGATAAGTCTAACTGTAGATAGCTTCGCAGATTTGATTTTTAAGACTTTTCTAACTTTTGATTTTAGAAAAATAGAAAAATATGCAAAAGTTTAGAAAAGCTAACTTCAGGTCGGCCACAACTCGTCGACGGTACTATACATGTATGCACTTTCTTAATTTAAAAATGTCTTATTTTCTATATAACAAATTGCTACATAATAATCTTTAAAATGAATTGTAACTTTTGTTTTGAAATTACCAAAGAAAACCATTCTAAATTTCTGTCGCAATTTCCACTTATTAAAATGTTTAAATTAAGTGATTTTTTTTTTGTATTGCGGGTACTCTGCGTTTTGATTTTCAAATCCATTTGACTAAAATTCTGATTAGTAAATTATTTCCTATTACAATACCTTCATAAGCAATGCTATATATCCTCCATCTACTAGAACCAATAAGCAAAATCTACAAATATTGGTTAAATATTAAATGCTACTGAAGTTTTACTGAACTTTATACGACTAGTGATTACTATGATTTAAAAAGGTAAGTAAGAAAAACTCTTAAATAAAATTCTATAATTAAAAAAAAGCCTAAGACAATTTCATTTAGATAAAATATAAACAAAGTAGATAATATACTCGTATGAAATGGTAGAAACATTAAACATTAAGGCCGTTTTCCGAATGTTCAAAACAGCGGTAAAATTCGTGCGACTTTGACGTCATATGTGACTTGAGTAATGCACAGTACTGACGGGTCGGAGCGTTAGCATCGTTGGTATTGACTTTATTTTGACGTTCCACGTCAAGGTCCCTATCGTCACTTTCCTCTATTATATGGCTACACCACATCCTGCGCTCATGTTTATTTCAAATATGATCTGTTCAATTATGTTTAACTTGTTGAATCACAAGGGGTCCAAATTATTAATACAGCTGACAGATGTTGGCGAGCTCACTAAATCGGATCCCACGTTAGCAGTTGAAACGTCGTTTCTACTGTTTTGATAATTCGGAAAAGGGCCTAATGATACAGTCATAATATAAAAAACTTATATTTTTATATAACAAATATTTAAGTAATTGTGCATAACTTAGCTTTAACAAACATTGAAATATTTTAGTGTAAAAATATAGAGAAACAGTGCATTACAAGTTTAAACAAAACATAGTGAGCATTCTAAGACGGAATCCACATAACGGACGGTCAACAATGGACTAGGAAATTGTGTTCAACCTTAAACACTTAAAAAAACTTAACATATAAACAAAAAAAATATATAATTAATAATTTTTAATAAATATGAAAGAAATCTCATTCACGCTGTTTCACGTTTCAGGGAAGGCAGAGAGAACCTAGCGGCAAACCACTCTGTTCTCCGCTTTCTGATCATTGATACATAACTAATAACTGGCGGAACCCAACGCCGCACTTTGTCGAACCAGAATGGGAAAATGAAGATAATTCGTTATCCTTCGTGAGAGTTAATAAATAATTTTGCGTTCATCCTATACCTAATTATTTATTACTTTACAACCGCTAATAATTACCTTTTCGGTGTCTATTTAATTTTATAAATAAATGCAGAATCAGACTTAAAATTGAGATCGCTATTTTATATATAAAAAATGTGAAAAGATTTTAAATTAAGAAAGGTTTTGTAATGTTTTTTTATATTTATTATTTATGATAAAAAAAAATATTTAAAAATAATTTCACTTGTAACTTGAAAGTTACTAAATTTAAAAACGTATAAAAATTTGAACGAAGCAGGATTTGAACCCGCGCCTCTTGGAATCGGTCCATGGATCCGTGGACCGATTCCAAGAGGCGCGGGTTCAAATCCTGCTTCGTTCAAATTTTTATACGTTTTTAAATTTAGTATTTTTCTTTCCTAAGTGTGGAATAACACTTTAAAAATAGTAAAACTTGTAAGTTATTATAATTAACATTTTTTTAATTATACATTATAATTGTATAATTTTTTTCAATTATACATTGTAATTATATAAATCACGAATTTGTAATTTTTTTTATTATTATTTATATCAAAATTTTCACGCATTTTGGCAAACTCAAAGAGAATTGTATTTTTTATATTTATTTTAAAAAAATAATATAATATTAATAGATAATAAATAGGCATTAGCATAGATTTGGACGTTATTTTAAAGGACAGAAAAATTGAAAGCTGATATGAAATATTTAAAAGATTTTTACAGCTGTGCCTGAAAACTGTAGATAATACTGTATTTATTTTTTTTTATGATCACGATATTAATGATCAAAAATAATAACAAGAACTTTTAAAATATTGCAAATGAATATAGAACGTAACTCTTCTAAAATTCTAAATGCATTTCAGCAGAAAATTCAAGCAATTCATACAATAGAAATTTTAGATTTTAGTCGTCTATATTGAAACTTTAAAAAGTAATTAATTTTGTTGCCTGAGTCTCGGGTTCCTTGGACACTGCATCAGATGCCTCTGCCATGGAAGGTCGCGGGCCAGCACGTTAGTTAGGCAGTACGGGCATTTCCACTCATCAAAGCTTAAAGCTGAAATAATACAAATAAATAGTAATTGAAAAATATTAATATTGTTATTCAATAGTAATAGAACCTTTTGAAATATGGTGTTTTTTGTGTATAAATGCATCTACCAAAGAAAAGAAGAGCATCGTAAACAAGACCATTTAGTTTCAACATCACAGCACAAGGCAGGATAGGCAGAGGACACTTAGGAGCCTAGTGTTAAGACACTCAGTGCCGATCTCCACTTTTCACCGAATGCATTGCGTGTTGAGTAGCGGTACTCAACGTCTTGTTAAAGGTATTAAATATTAAATTTAAAAATATAAAATATTTACTTTACTTGAATGGTAATCAAACCCATAACCTGTCATGTCACACGCTTGCGCACGACATGCCACGACCCGGTTAGGCTATAATGTACCTAACACTCGCTCTTAAATAGCATAAAACTAGTCCTTCCAATCTAATATAAAAATATTCTTTTCTAAAACAATTGAAATTTGTTAACCACCAAAATCTCCAGAAAAAGACATTCATACTTACGTATACAATTGACGTGGTACTCGCTTTCATCAGAGCGCAGGGCGGCGCCGCACTTTAGGCATGGTTTCCAGAGACCTTCGCTAAGTGAGCATTCCTCTGGTAAAAGATAACATAAGATTTATTAGTATAGGGTTTTTCTACGTAGTTTCACATCAAATTATTTTTATTTATTCTTGTAATATGATAATAAGAAGTATGTTTCATGCGTTAATTAACTTTTCCTAAAGTGATGTCTTCATTGTTCATAGCATAGTTCCAGTTTGGGTATACTCGTAGTTTACAGATATATATTTCTTTTGATAATATTTAAACACACCACAGACTTATTTTTATGGCTTTTTGTAAAAGTGATATTCCGGGCATATATCATTTAATATATACTGAGTGTATCTATGCAGTATATATAGTCTTTACTAAATTTAAAAACGTATAAAAAATTGAACGCCATTCGTTCTCAATGTTTAATGGCTCAGTGGTCAGAGTGCGTGCGGTCCAAGAGGCGCGGGTTCAAATCCTGCTTCGTTCAAATTTTTATATTTAGTATTTGTTTTTAAATTTAGTATTTTTCTTTCCTAAGTGTGGAATAACACTTTAAAAATAGTAAAAATATATAGTCTTTTTATTAGTATGATTTGAAGATAGTGGGAGAGTCCTTGTTATATTTTTTATGTATTTTAAATTATTTTTATATATTTTAAAGAGTAACCTAGTAGATGAGCGTGCAACGCGCGCGCCTCTAACGCAAGATGGCAATGCGGACAACGCGCGAGCAGCACACAACGCCGCCAATAGTGAGCTTCAAGAGCCGCTGTACGGACTCGCCGTCCACACCACGTGCACGATGTGCTGAAAGAAATGTGCATAAATACAGTACGGTTGAACAGTTTTGGTCGTCCTAAAGTTAGCTGTAGATATTTAATTTTATTTTTTTAAGCTCAGCTCCACGCTGTTTCTTGCAGATGGCACATGGCAGGGTAGGCAGAGGGAACTTGGGAACCTAGTGTTAAGACACTCCGTTCGACTTACGTTCCCCACTTTCCGCCTAATTTGAGACATTGCGCGTTGAGTGGCGGAACTCAACGCCGCGTTTTTGCCTTGTTACCAGAGCGAAGAAATGAAAACTTTAAATATTTACTCAGCTACTCTCTCTACTCAGTTTCACGCTGTATCCTGCACATGACAGGGTAGGCAGAGAGAACTTGGTAATCTAGAGTTAAGACACTCCATTCCACTTCCGTTCACCACATTCCGCCGAATTTGAGGTATTGCGTGTTGAATTATATTAAATAGAAAATATTAAATATTTTATTTCCTCAAGTGGGATCGAACCCACAACCTGTCGGTTACAGTCACACGCTTGTGCCGCTGCGCCACGATCGGCCTCAAATTTTATTTTTTCTTTCTTTTAATTATTTTCTTCTGGAGTAACCAATGCGTAAAAGTTCAAAAAGCCTTACTTTAGGCTAGTCGATAGTACTGTACGTATATGAGATTGAGATATGTTATCTAATATAAAATTGAATTGAACATGGCGTTGATTTTTGCTACTTAGATGGGCAGTGAACGAATGAAGTGTCTTCGAATATTTTTTTTCCCCTAACTCTGCTACCTGTATTTAAGACTCTGCTGCAATATGTGATTGCGCAAAGTTCACTGTTAGTTCGGCCGCAAGTTGTAAACAGTTTATATTTATTTTAATCTCACATTGATTTCCTGATAAGACAAAGACTGGTTTTGAGTTAAATAGGTAAACGCAATCTCTTAATGTTAAAAAATTAAAAAAAACTAACTGCATGTTACTTCCATCCTACCTTTATAATATAAAAAAGAATATAAGATTAACAAATATATATTTAGTTACAGGTCTTATCAAATGTAAAGTCTCTGATATAAAATGCTTTTTAGCAATAAGCTTTTTTTGTGTATGTTTATTAATATTAAATTATGTACAATAAAGAATACATAAATTAATTAAGTCTTACTTGCACACTGGCTCAGGCGTAGTTTCACTGCTAGCGTCAGCGCCAACTGCTTCATAACCATCGAAATTATGCTCGTTATTGGAAATTTGCTGTCTTCTTCCTAAAATAGAAATATTTTTTTTGTTAATTATAATAAAATTTACCTCTATAGTATCATAAAATTCTACATTTTTTTCAATAGAATACAATAGCCTTTATTGTACCCGGAGAAAAATTTAAAATAAAAAACTTAAAAGAAGTTATTTTTATTAACGTGTTATTAAAAATGTATACTTTACATGAATTAAATAAAACCTAATGTTATGTATTAATGTTTACAATAATTAATGTCTAAATCGTTAACAAAAAAAGAACCTGGGCTATAATAACCGCTTTCATCCATCTGACTGCTTTCGTCCAAATGCAAATTCCTTACACCAGCTACTAACTTTGGGGACTCTAACCCAACATCCCTAAAATAATCAGCCTTTAATTTTGGTGAATCAAGACTTCTACTGTCTGAATCACATCTTAAATCATTCCTAGACA
>DWMZ01002254.1:0-14455 GCA_018249855.1 Eueides tales michaeli | reverse complement strand
TATATATATTTGCATTAACGATAAATTGAAATAACCGAGCATTTGACTATAAGCTTGATGGTTGTAGGTTCGATTACCATTCGGAAAAATTGAGATATTTTCATATTTTCGTTTTGCTAACTAGACCTGAGGCCGTAACCGACAGGTTCTGAGTTCGATCCCCACTCGAGGAAATGAAATATTTAATATTTTCAATATAAATATTTAATAATACATTTCTTCGTTCTGGTATTAAGGCAAAGCGCGGCGTCGAATTCCGCCACTCAACACGCAATGCCTTAAATTCGGCGGAAAGCGGGAAACGAAAGTGGGAAGGAGTGTCTTAACACTAGGTTCCCGGGTTCCCTCTGCCTACCCTGCCTCGTGCGGGATACAGCGTGAAGCTAAAAAAAAATAACTAGACAAAACGTGGCGCTGAGTTCCGCACTTCAGTATGCAATTGCTTCAAAATAATAATTATTATCATATTCCTTTAGAATAGCTCTACATATGTGTATTAAAAGCTTAATGATAATAATTGATTCGGTACTTTAAGCGTCAAAGCGCTTATTCGCCCTGTATGGCAGATTGGACAGAGGGAACTTGGGAACCTAGTGTCAAGACTTTAAGTCTCCACTTTCCACCAAACATGAGGCATGTTGAAAGGCGGAACTCAACGCCGCGCTTTGCCTCGTTCGAAAAAGAAATGAAAATATTTCATAACTATCCATTTTACTGTATTTATATTGAGTAAAGTAACATCACGAACTTACCATCCGCCGTACAAGATAGCACGGCGTCTTCATTGGCATCTACTATATCGCTTTGGCCCATCGATTTTATGCTTGCTGGGTCTGAAACAAATGAAATATATTTGTACTGACATTTATTACAAAAAAGACAAGAAGGGTCGCACCGGGGATTGAACCAATGACTTTTAAATGGCAAAGGTTTTGAAATAAATGTATATTCGTTATTTTCTTTTACAACTTTAAAGATTAACAAAAATAAGCTATTATATATATAGAGAGAGAGACAAAAATAAACTATTATATAGAAAGAGGACGAATATAGAAGTGTCCAACAAATGCGACGGGCTGCAGGTTCGATCTCCACTGGAGGTAATGAAATATTTAAAATTTCCATATAATATTCCATTTCAATTATTTTCATTTCCTCGCTCCAATATAACCTGAGTCAATGCGCGGCGTTGTTCCACCAACACGTGGCTGTGGCTCCTGCATGGCTCCTGAATTCGACGAAAAGTGGAGATTCCTAAATTTCCTCTGCCTACCCTGCCATGTACACGGATACAGCGTAAATATTCTGTATAAATTATAACTGTATAATAAATAAATTTCTATAGCCTTTTACATACAAAATAATCGCTATTTTAAAGTAAATTAAATGCAAAATGCACAATACACTCATTTTATATAATAAATATTGTATCAAACAACATTTCTCACAGTATCAACCGCGGTGTTACACTGAAAACTACTTACAATGCTCCATTATTAAGAGGATGGTGGCATTTCAGTAGACTTAAATGACAGAATGGTCTTTTGGTTAAATGTTTCTAGCTTGAATTATGATTTAAGTTAATATTTATGTTAAATTGGTTATTATTTGTACAAAAATATAGACGGAGGGAACTTGGGAACCTAATGTACACTCTGTTCCAAATAAGATACTTTCGTTACCCATTTTCCGCCAATATTAAGGATTTGCGCGTTGAGTGGCCAAACTCTTCGTTCTCTTTTGTTACCGAAATACTAATATAATTTTCTCAAATAAGAATCAAACCCATAATATTTCACGTGAGAAGTCACACGCTTCGCCTAGTTTTATCTTTATATACTTACAATGCACATTAACAGATATGTTAACAGTGGCCGCGCCTTGAGAGTTCACTGCTTCACAAGTGTAGATGCCTGCATCGTGTCGCGACAAGCGTGTCATATTGAGCATACTGCCTTCTGATATGATTCTGTCATCTGGAAAAGAAATAAAGTTAATATATATGTATAAGGATTAGTGTTAACGCGGCGTTAAGCTCCGCTGTAGTGTCTTAAAATTAGGGCGATGAGTAGAAGCGTCTTTATACTAGATTTTCTTTTGCCTTTCCTACAAAATGTATGCAGCGTGAAGCCAGAAGAATTTTAGTTGAAATGAAATTCTTCTGGTTTCACGCTGCATCCCGCAAAATACAAATGAAAATATATACTATTATAGAGAGGTCTGACCCATCCTTAATAAATTAACTGTACAACACAAAAATATTTTTCCAATATGTCCCAGTAGATAAGCGCATTCAACCAAACAAAGTCTTCAGCATTTTAAAATTGGAATAAAATAAAATTGATAGTTATGTGCTTAGATAATCCGTACAATAGCTTATATTAAAGATATTACTTATTTCTATGTTTATTTGAAAGTCTGTCGAGGTACAGTGGTACAAGTATATGACTGTTAACGGGACAGATTGTGGGTTCAAATTCAAGTCGACGAAATGAAATATTTAATATTTTCTTTATTAAATATTTCATTGCGTCATTTTATTTGAGGCCTGCCGTGGCGCAGCGGCACGAGCGTTGCCTGCCACCGACAGGTTCTGAGTTCGCTCTGGTAATAAGGCAAAGCGCGGCGTGTGCACCGCCACTCAACACGCAATGCCTCAAAATCGGCGGAAAGTGAGGAACGGAAGTGGAACGGAGTGTCTTGACACTAGGTTCCCGGGTTCCTTCTGCCTACCCTGCCTCGTGCGGGATACAGCGTGAAGCCAAAGACAAAGAACATGAAATTAGCTTGAGATTTGGTTATTCTGATATCGCAATGATACAGTAAGAAACAGAAAGGCAGGAGAGACCTAGCGCTCGATACCCAATGCACCGACCAATTTTCGAAATATTGTGTATAAACGGCGTAAATTAACGCCGCATTTTCTTGGGAACCTTTTGTCTAAGCAAAACATTTAAAAAATAACTCATCCCCGAGTGAGAATGGAACCCAAACCCGTCGTATTTTCCAAACATTGGGCCACTACGTCAAGATGGTGTTTAAAAGTAATTTTATTTATATTTTAAATCTATTTACTGGCGTTTCATTGGATTCGCTTCATCTTTTTACGTTTTAAATTAAACTATGAAAGGAATAAAAGCTTTCTTTGAGTAATTAATTAATTTAATGTAATTGAATAATTTTTCATATAATGATGAATGAAAGGCTGAAATTTACGCCAAATTTCCCAAGTGGTACAGCGGGTGAACTATAAACGGTTGCAAGTTCGATCACCGCTCGGTGCAATTCAATATTTACTGTGATTACATACATGATATTGGGTAACGGAGTGTCTTTACACTAGGTTCCCAGGTTCACTTTGGTCACCTTCCCATATGTGAGCTAAATATATGAAAAATATATAAAATTAAGGCTAGAAAAACACTTGGCGCAACGGTACAGTGCCTAATTCTTAACGCGACAGTCGGTTACATTCAAAACGAAGGAAATTAATTACTTTTATTTCCTTTCCGATGATTAATTAAAGCGCGGCGTTGAGTTCCGCCACCAAACACGCAATGAATTAAGGTTTAGAACAGGTTACCCTATCTTAGCTTACTTAACGCGGGAAGCTCAGAATAAATATTTGCATATAACTAAAAGTCTTAACATTAGGTTCCCAAGTTCCCTCTGCCCAACCTGCCATATGCGTGATACAGCGTGAAGCTGAGAGAGTGATAACAAAAAGTATTTTACGTATCGCTTCCTACATTTCTACTACAATAGTCTATATCAATACAATTTTGTATCTGGAGTATGTCCGCGTTATTTCTCTTTCAGTCTAGTAAGTTTAATATTGTCATATGATATCATATAACAATATATGAAAGATATGTTTATTTTTGATATATTAGAAAAGGATTGCGGCGTTGAGTTCCGCCACTCAACACGTAATGCCTAAAATTCGCCGGAATGTGGGGAAAGGAACGGTCTTAACACTAGGTTCCCAGGTTCCCTTTGTCTATCCTACTACATGCAGGATGTGTTTTGTATACTCATAAACTTGTATTAAACAACATTGTTGATAGCGTAGTTCAGTATTTCAGCTTCACGCTGTACCCCGCACATGGCAATGTAGGCGGAGGGAACTTGGGAACCAAGTGTTAAGACACTCGGTTCCACTTCCGTTCCACTTCCGTTCCACTTCCGTTCCACTTCCGTTCCTCGCGATTATGAAACGTTTAAGTATCTCGATTTCTTTAAATATTCATATGAAAATATTCTTTTATTTAGATATGTCATACCTTTTTATTTAAATAACTCGTTTCATTTCGCAATTAATTTAAAGGCTGCTTCAAAAATAAAAATTTAAATTCTCTATAGACGGTATATATTATCTATTTTTTTCTTATTATATCTTATATATTTGGTCATGGGGAACTAATTACCTTTATACTAGGTTCCCTATAGACACAGGGAACCTAACCTACCATATGCGGGATATAGCGTGAAAGTCACGCGTTGATTCTATAACATATACATATTCTTAATCTACAGTAAGTAGCTCAGAGCGCAAATAACGATGAAGTACTAAAGTTGTCGATTTCGATACCTAATTAGTTGATATTAAGCTGGAAACTTATATGAGATGTTACTTGTTGAGTAAACGTTAATATGGTATATATTATACTATACTTTGCCTGTGGTTTTTCTCGTGAAAATCGGAAATAACTAAGATCTGTGTATGATTAATGTGGCCAGACGTCCTTTTATGAACGAACATGACCCGGGGAAGTAATCAAGTTCCGTTTTTTTCAACATAGCGTGAAAATTTAGATATCTATTAAAAAAAAAATTAAGAGATGAATTGAATTGGACGCATAATTGAAAAAAAATGAAAGCACCTTAAAAACTGAGTGTTTTAACACTAGGTTTCTAAGCTCCTTCTGCCTATGAGGTTAATTTTTGTGAATTTTGCTCATAAATGTAACAAATAACGCTTTTAGGATAGTCGAAAATTTCATACATTGCATGTTGAGTGGCGGAACTCAACGCCGCGCTTTAACCTTATGACAGAGTGAAGAAATGAAACGTTAAATATTTTAAATTGAAAATATTAAACATTTCATTTCCTCGACTGGGGATCGTACCCAGAACCTGTCGGTTACAGTCACACGCTTGTGCCGCTGCGCCACGACATACATACGACTTTAAATGACTAAAAAACCCTACATTATTAAACCCTATATTCAAAACTGATCCTATTAAAAGTTACTATAAACCCTTTACCGAAAACAAAATAATTAAGGCAAATAAATAATTTTGTTAAAATAATCCCTTTTCGTGTTCCGTAATAATAAATAACGTTATTTTACATATATAAAGTTAGCCAACGCTAATTTGTGATTGAGACAACAAATTGCAAATAATTTTAAGACATTGAACGGTATCGTAGCGGTACTTAACAACGCAAACAAGCGGAAAGTGGGGGAACGGAAGTGGAACGGAGTGTCTTAACACTAGGTTCCCGGGTTCCCTCTGCCTACTCTGCCTAGTGCGTGATACAGCGTGAAGATAAAAAAAAAATAATTAATAACTGTTTTTTGTTGATACATGTATGTGATAATTTTTTTAAGGTAGGCAGGGGGAACTTGGGAACCTGATAAACTACTCCGTTATCCGATTTTGATTAATTTGAGGCATTTCGTGTTGCGTTCGCTTCATTTCGTGAACGCTTCGCTTTGTCTCGTCAGAACAAGGAAATGATAATATTTCATTTCCTCGAGTGGAAATCGAATTCACAACCAGTCGCCTTTACAGTCGCACGTTTATGTCTCTGTGCTATTATAGACTTTTCTTTTTTTTTTTTAGCTTCACACTGTAATTCGCACAAGGGAGGGTAGGCAGAGGGAACCCGGGAACGTAGTGTTAAGACACTCCGTTCCACTTCCGTTCTCCACTTTCCGCCGAATTTGCGGTTTTGCGTGTCGAGTGGCGGAACTCAACGCTGCACTTTGATTTATTACCAGAGTGAAGAAATAAAACATTAAATACTTAAATAGAAAATATTAAATATTTCATTTCCTCGACTGGGGATCGAACCCAGAACCTGTCGGTTACAGCCACACGATTGTGCCGCTGCGCCACGAAAGGCCTCAGACTTATATTCTTATAATTAAAAACAATATAAAAAATTCATAATTTAAGTTATGAACTGGGCCCTGTCGTGGAGTGAGGTTGTGGGTTTAATCCCCATTCAATTTTTTTAAATGAAATATTGAACATTTTCATTTTTTCCATCTGAACTCTTGAGCTCTGCCACTCAACATGCTATGCCTCAAATTCTGTGGAATTTGGGGAACAGAACTGAGCGTCTTAACACTAGGTTCCCAAGTTCCCTCTGCCTACCCCGCCATGTGCGGTATACAGCGTGAAGCTGAGAGAGAAATGGATATTTTAAAAGATAATCGTTTTCTAATATTTTAGTAAGTGCTTAAGCCTCTTTACTGAGTTGCGTAGGTTTAAAGCTCGTTTTGTATCTAAATTTGTATACATTTTATAAATTTATTGCCTTGCAGATTAAGAATGAGGCTTTTAAAAGGAAAATGTAATAAAAAATATTTCTAAATTTATGTTTTTTTATGTGAAGCTTTTCATAAATCAATAAGCATATAGCAAGGTAGGAAGAAGGATTCTAGGAACCTCGTGTTAAGATACTGTTCCCATCAGGTCACTTCCATTCTTCATGTTTTCTGCTGTATTGAGTAATATTTCATTAGTGGCGGAAATTTTGTATGTAAAGCGGCATGGCCTGTAAGCTTGCGGCTGTAAATGTGATGTTAAAGTTGTAAGTTCAAACCCAATACGAGAAAGTGAAATATTTAATATTTTCATTTCTTTGCTCTGGTATCAACTCAAAACGCAGCTTTGAGCTTCGTCATTCAACACACACAGCCTTAAATTTGGTGAAAAGCTGTAAACGGTAGTGTCTTCATGGGGGTGGGATTAATACATTAGGTTCCCAAGTTCCCTCTGTCTACCCTGCCATGTGTGGGATACAGCGTGAAGCTGGAAAAAGTTACTCACTTAAAGTGCTATACGATGATTGCGTTATAGGAAGGCCGTCCTTGGTCCATGTGTATGTGATACTTCCAGGGTTACCTTCCGCTCGCAGCATTATGACTAGCTGTTCGTTTTCGACGCCAACAGTCGTAAAGGGTGTGGTCTCATCGAATATTGGCGCATCTGTGGACAATGTATTATATTGTTTTTATTAGTTATTTTACTATGGAGTGGAATATATAGTGATTATTTATATAATATGAGGCCTGTCGTGGCGCAGCGGCACAAGCGTGTGACTGTAAACGACAGGTTGTGTGTTCGATCCCCACTCGAGGAAATTAAATATTTAATATTTTCAATTTAAATATTTTATGTTTTCATTTCTTCGCTCTGGTAATAAGGCATAGTGTGGCGTTGAGTTCCGTCACTCAACACGCAATGACTCAAAATTGCGTGAAGCTAAAAAAAAAATGTTTAATATTTTCATTTCTTTGCTCTGGTATCAAGATAAAGAGCAGCATTGAGTTCCAACACTCAACACGCAATGCAATGCAATGCAAATTCGGCGGAAAGTAAGAAATGGAACGAAATGTTTCAACACTATATTTCGAGTGTTAGTTCTCTCTATCCTACCATGCGCGGGATAGAGCGTGAAACTAAAAAAAAAAAATACCCGAACTCATAACAATAAAACACAATTGAACGCTATCCACTGAGCCACAACGACCTATAAAATCCTATTACCATATTAAACTCTCAAAGAAAAAGAACGTTGTACGAACATGCCGGCGTTGATCATATCTACAGTGAAAAGCTAATCCCAAGAGCAAAGTCTTAAAGAAACTATTCAAACATGCGCTCAGTAAACTGAGTAACGTCGACAGTCAACATAGTATTATGTATAGAGATGAGGCGAACGGTGTTTTACCACGAAAATATTTAGAAAGCAAATTGTATGTGAAATGAAATGGTGTGATATTTTCCGTTTCATTTATTTGTTTTTTTTTATTTATTTATTAGCTTCACGCTGTATCCCGCATATGGCAGGGTAGGCAGAGGGACTTGGGTACCTAGTGTTAAGACACTCCGTTCCACTTCCGTTCCCCACGCACTACTGAATTTGAGGCATTGCGTGTTGAGTGGCGGTACTCAACGCCGCGCTTTTGCCTTATTACCAGAGCGAAAAAATGAAACATTAAATATTTAAATGGAAAATATTAAATATTTCTTTTCCTCGAGTGGGGATCGAACCCACAACCTGTCGTTAACACTCACACACCTCTGCTCATGCGTCACGACAAACACATAATAATAAATATTTACTATTAACAAACGCGATGAGTTCTGCCACTCTGAATACCACCAGAATTCTCCAACAATTGAGGAACAGAATAACTTAATAGGAACATACTTCACAGGGTCCCAGGTTTCCTCTGCCTACCCCCCATGGGGCAAAAAAAAAAGTGGAAAATTAATGAAAAAAAAAACCACCTTATCTCTAATTTCTCACCAAAAAAGACATTGTCATTACAAAACCACATTGTTTCGCATGCGGCGTACTTACACAATACTTTTAAGGTGAGTGCGTCATGTACGCTTCTCTGTAGAGCTTCGTTCAGCGCCTGGCAGGTGTAGACGGCTCCGTTGTGCTCCTTTGTTATATTTAACTTCAATTCTATAGTAGACACTGTGCCGCCGTGCAGCCCTTTCTTCAGTTGCATCGGTAGACCTGGTGAATTAATTTTTGTAAATATATATTTTTTCTAGAAATTAATTATTATAATCATTCTAGAAATTAATTAATAATATTGTTTCTAGAAATTAATTAATTATAAGTTTTCTAGAAAAATTGGTGGAAAACAGTTTATTTTGATTGTTGTAGTTGTAGCGTGAGGGCTCAAGTGTGTGACTGAAAGTGGCAGGTTGTGTGTTCGATTCACAATCGATGAAATGAAATATTTGATATTGTGAAATTAATTTTTTTTTCTTCATTTCTTAGCTATGGTAACTGAATTTTGACACTCAACGCGCAATGCCCCCAATTCGGCGGAAGGTGGGGGGGAACACTAGGTTCCGAAGTACCTTCTGCCTACCCTGCCATGGGCGGAATTCATTAGTGATTGAGTAAATAATTTTGATAAAAATCATTTAACAATATTTTCTTAAAAAAATATTTTTGGAAGACGGTTTATTATAAGTGTGTACCGTAAACATGGTCCGATCCTCACTTGAGGATTTAATATATTCATTCGCTTTTGTACAAGAAAAAGCGCGGCGTTGAGTTCCGCCACACTGTTGTGTGTACACCTTAAATTCAGTGGAACGTGGGGGACGGAGTGTCTCAACACCAAATTACTGAGTTTTCACCGCACTTTCCCACGTTACCAGAGGGCAGAAACAATTTTTATTTCTTGAATCCAATATTTTATTATATTTCAAAACAGAATTAATAATAAATCGGTTTAATATAATAAGTAAAATATATTGAAAAAAAACATGGCACATAAAGAATTATAACAAAAACATATCTAATTAGTACTAAGGCCATTATAGCACAGTATTCAAGTTAGTACTAAGGCCATTATAGCACAGTATTCAAGTTAGTACTAAGGCCATTATAGCACAATATTCAAGTTAGTACTAAGGCCATTGTAGCACAGTATTCAGGTTAGTACTAAGGCCATTATAGCACAGTATTCAAACTGTAAACACAACGACTCAATATTCCATTTCCGTTCGGGGGAAATATTTTTTTTTCTTTTCCTTGTTCTATTAATAAGACGGAAATACGTAGATAGTATCAATATTTAGTTCACCTTGCACAGGGATACCATCTCGCCACCACGACAGCACAGCTGGTGGGTTGCTGGACGCGGCATCGCAGTATAGTGTAGCTTCGATTCCCGGCTTAAGCTCTTCTGGTTGAGCTCGAACTTTGACAGCTTCTGGGGCAACTGTGTGGGGAAAAAATATATAAGTTTTACAAAAATTACATGAAATCTTAAAAAAAAAACCATTTTTTATTTAATTTTTTAGTTATTGTTTTTGTTTAATACGTAAGATTCGGACAAGCAAGGTATTTGGTTTAAAATTAAAAATATTATCTTGTACGTACCAGACAATATATTACATGTTGAATATCAGAAGTGAATATCGCTGTATATGGAAAATAAAAAAAATGTATTCATAATCATTCCCGAGAATGGAAATAGAACCTGTTACCGTCGCATTTACAGTCAGACACTGTGTTGCTGCGCTATGTGATGAAAGCCTACGACGAATATAGCCTATATGTTAATACACAATACCCTCTATCTTTCTCATAAAGCTGGTCCAGCTGTTACGGAGGTTAGCCGGAACAAATGGAAAGACAGACAGAAAAAGATCCATAGTTGCGAACTAACTATTTTTAATTGACGTAAAAACGACGCTTAATATTGAGAAAAAAATGGCAAAATACAATAGTGAAAGCTGCATATAAATCTAATTAGCCGTTTCTGAAATAAGCGCGAAGAAACGTACAGACAAAAAATCAAAAAAAAATCACTAAAAACGTTCTGAAAATTTTCTTATACTCGTACCTTTAAGAACATTTTTTTGCCTCCTGAGCATTTGCCGTAGTCACTTAGCTGGTTTACACTAGAGTGTAAAGTCTTAGAAGACATAACTTCAATAATGTTAACGGACTCCGTTTTTCGATAAGGATAATACGGAACATCCGCAACAAAACAATTAGAGCCGAGACCAAGTTAGAATCTGAACAAAGACTTTTACTACAAATTAAATTGTCCAAGTTTGAAATTAACTAATCGATATTTTCACTTGGAAATAGTTTGTTGAAATATAACTATTTAAGTTAAATTAAAATATTTTGACGGATATATATAGTATACTAGTGATCATCTCGCGGCTTCGCCCGCTCGAATTATATTATTTTATTTATTAGTCTCTTACGTTATCACTTTTAAGACAACATTGTTATGTATAGCATAAAAGACTGAATTTTCAACCAAATTAAGAAAAAAACAAATTTCATTACAATTTATTTTAAATTGACATAACTATTTTTTCATTCACCGAGTAAAAAAAATATCACTACTTTGGGTCTTATAACATTAATAAACGTCCCCTGTAAAATGTTTTTAAATATATCTTCCATGTACAGACAGAAATCAGTTACAGATTTGTTATAAGTATAGCTTCAGGCTGTATCACGCACATGGCAGGGTAGCCAGAGTGAACTTAGGAACCTAGTGTTAAGACACTCCGTTCCACTTCCGTTCCCCATTTTCCGCCGAATTTGAGGCATTGCGTGTTGAGTGGCGGAACTCAACGCCGCGTTTTGCCTTATTACCAGAGCGAAGGAATGAAACATTGTATTTTAAATTGAAAATATTATATATTTCATTTCCTCGAGTGGGGATCGAACCCAGAACCTGTCGGTTACAGTCACACACTTGTCCCACTGCGCCACGACAGGCCTCATCATCATGTAATTACTTAATAAGGCTTTATGGCGTGTAAAAGACTCCATCTGTACATACGGTGGTTGTCGGTTCGATATCATTACGGGGGATTAAGTAACAAATTTTAAAGTGTTAATCCAAATTTGAGAAAGAAAAATACTTACAAAACATATGATTTTTTTAACGCAGTGGGATTCGAACCCGCGTTTCTTAGAAAGCGTCCAAGATTTTTGAATGGACGTATGGCTCATTAATAATTAATAGTAATAATTAATACCAAGGGGCGCGGGTTCAAATCCAGCTACAATAAAAATTATATAAGTTTTCTTAATAAGCATTTATCTTTCCTAAGTATGGATTGATACTTTAAAAACCAGTAATAAGCTATAAGAGAAAACTTTTGAGAGCTTTTTTTAAGCTTTTTTCTTTAAATTCTCCGCTTAATCCCGATTTATGTATATAGCGATAACAGAATGAACACCATGAAATGGATAATCGTAGAATTTACATCTTATCAGACGTAATTGGGCGCAAAATAGGCAATTTATGTACAAATTTTGTATAGAATTTTCCCCACTTTCCGCTGAATTGCCGCCGAGGCATTGCGTGTTGCGTGGCGAAACTCAACGCCGCATTCCTGCCTTGTCACCAGAGGGAAGAAACGAAAAATATTGAAATTGAAAATATTAAATATTTCATTTCCTCGACTGGGGATCGATGCCGCTTATGCCGCTGCCTCCGATAGGCCTCTCCCTCATATATTTTTTTCTTTTTAAGTAATAGATAAGGTCTCTTTCATCTCTCTCTTCCATGTAAAAAAGATTAAAAATGAGAAAAGAGATATCTTAACATTAGATTTTTCTTTATACAATATAATTATAGCGGAATGGCTATTACGATGGTTACGGGTTCAATTTCCATTAAGGGGAATTATATATTTAATATTTTTATTTTCTCGGCGACAAGACAAGGCGCGGTGTTAACTTCCACCACTTGACATAAATTCGGCGTCTTCAATCTAGGTTCCTTTTGTCTACCTTAAAATGTGCGGGATACAGCGTGAAGCTCAAAAAGAAATATATATTTTTTTTTAACATTTTATTATTTAAATGTTTTTCCATTATTTAAATGTTTTTCCTCGTTTTCCTGGTATGGACTTTATTTTGTGACACGTGTAAAAATTTATATTAAGATCCCTGTATATACGAAAACAATCTGTTTCATACTTTTTCCTTATACATAAGAAACGAAAAAATAAATATCCTTCGTAATATCAAAATTTGAGACATATACCGAACAACGTAACTTAACGCTGCGATTTGTCTTAATATAAGTTGATATTACCGTATTGCTGGTTTCAGTCCTTACTTCAGAAAATTACATATTAAATATTTTCATTTCAGCGCTCTCCGTTTCCGTTTCCCAACACGCAATACCTCGATATACTCGACGGAAAGTGGGAAACTGAACGGAGTGACTTAACACTAGGTTCCCAGGTTCCCTCTGTCTTCCCATGACCCAAACAAATTGTTCTATACTTACAATGTACATTCAATGTGACTGTTTCGAACAGTGGTATCTCCGTAGCGCTGTTGGTCGCCTCACATCTGTACTGAGCTTGGTTATCAGTTACATTAGTCAAAATGGATATTTCCGCTGAAACTGACTTATCTGTAGTTTTCGTTGTTGAATGTATCTGAAATAGAAGTGATTATTAAATAATTGGATATCAATAAGCGGCTTCGCCCGCTTAAGCTTATTTATAGCTAAATCTCTATATAATATGTATATAAATTGTAGTTTATGTTTTATTCTAATATATAATCTATATAGAGGCCTGCTAGCCAGCGGCACAAGCGTGTGACTGTAACCGACAGGTTGTGGGTTCGATCCCCACTCGAGGAAATGAAATATTTAATATTTTCAATTTAAATATTTAATGTTTCATTTCTCCGCTCTGGTTACAAGGCATAGCGCGGCGTTGAGCTCCGCCACTCAATACGCAATGCATCAAATTCGGCGGAAAGTGGAACGGAGTGTCTCAACACTAGGTTCCCAAGTTCCCTCTGCCTACCCTGCTATATGCGGGATAAGGAGCTAAAGAAAGTATTATGTGTAAAGTTACATCAAAATCTGTTAAGTATTTTTGCGCTATAACGAACATTCATACATACTTCTCCATTTGTCTTTGCCTTGTTACCAGAGCGATGAAGCAAAATTAAATATTTAATTTCCTCAAGTGGGGATTGAATCCACAACCTGTCACGTTTACAGTCGCACGCTTGTACCCCTGTGCCACGACAGGCCCCATACTGCTCATACTTATACGTTTTGCGGTATGTATTTTGATCAAATAGCTTTAATTCTTATTCTTTATATTATTAATATGGAAAGTGTATCAATTGTTGATTTTCCAAATTCTTTTTAAAATTTTGTTTTTGGCTCTGTGTATAACAACTTATATGAAGGTCGAACGAATCTATACAATTTATTTCTTAAATAAAATACTGCTTCAATCTCCACTTAAAACTTAAATAAATAAAGTCTTCGTTTCATCGCTCTGGTAAAGAGACAAAGCGCGGCGTTCAGATTCGTATCTTAACAAGTAATGCTGGATAAGAGCGTATGGTTTAGTTAACGATAAAAACTTGAGCTCACACAGGCACAGGTTCGAGTCCCACTAGGTTTAAATTAAAAAAAAATTATAAATTTATACATGCCTTATTCTAAGAGTTTCCTTACCTTTTTATCATTCTTGAACCAAGTTAAAGTTGCTAAGGGATTGCCACCAGTCGATATGCAGGAGAGTTTCTGCACTGTACCCGAAGAGAGCGTAGTGCCAGGTATATAGCCTGTGATCATTGGTGCTGATGGAGGATCTAGAAAAAAGAGACAAGTACTTAGTTTTATTTTTCTCAGCATTCTACACACATTAGGGGGAGACTTGG
>DWMZ01002253.1:0-14455 GCA_018249855.1 Eueides tales michaeli | reverse complement strand
AGTAGAGAGACGCATGGCTCCACTCAGTCGAGAGCTAACAGGCGTTGTTCTTCCCCATGATTTTTTTGGGACACATCTTGACTCCAGCGGCAGAACATTAGACGAAAGTCTGGAAAAAGATAATTTTAAAAAGGCAGGGGATATTTTGGCTGAAATATGGTCTGCAGTGTGCATTGACGGACACGAAGTAATCGCTCAATATATCGACCCGAATAATGATACTTCCAGCGTTCCAGACCTGCCAGCCGAAGAATGGTACACTGAGCACGTTAGAGAGAGCCAATATTTACTCCAGGTACATTACAGTTGGTTCATATTAAATTTTTATGTGTGCTTATTTTATTTTTTTTTTGAATTTTTTAACGAGTGCGAACGTGAAATTTTTATTAAGAGTTACAATGGGAAATTGTTTTTAATTTTTCTTTAGGTTGTGAAATGTGATGATCAGAAGTGCTGCAGCCCACGCCGGAGTGATCTGCATATGATTCTTCACGACCGTTTTCTGCCACCTTCATACCCTATCACTCAGATTGATGGACATTTGACAATTCCGGACTTTAAAGAGCATGACGGAAAATCATTTGCTCCATTTCTAATACGCCACTGCGTACCGATTCAACCGCTGAATGCCTTCATAAGCACGCCTTATGATCTCTATTGCCCAAGTGTACGTGATGATTTAGAGAAAAGATGCTGCAGTACATGCGGTATTTACTTTGCATCTATCACAAGAGCTGCAGAGCATAGGCGAGCAGCCCATATTGCACCAGCTAAGCAAGCGCGTATGTTCCGCAAAGTGCGACCCTCACGGATTGTCACAAGACGAGCTAATGAGTTACTGTGCGCAAGCACCAACAGCTTAGAGTGGCTAGATCAGAATGAAGTTGAAGGAGCAGATGATTTTACTGAAAATCATATGGACATGTTGGTTCCAATAGTCTCTCTTGAGACCGTGCATGATTGTTCATGGGCTGAATTAGAGTAGATATTCTTTTTTTAATCACAGTAGTTACGATTTAAGTATTCTATTGTTAAATTTTTATTACACTTATAACTCTCAGCAATATTGATTACTAGTCTCAACTAGTCGTAAATAAAAGCATGAAGCAAATTTTCTTTTTCTTTTTACAATAACAATCCAACGGGTTTGCATATTTAAGAAACCCAGATTTTGAAAAATCTCACGTGAGATTGGGGAATGGGGAAGGGGGTTGAGTAAAATCTCACGATATCTCACCAGGGGGGGAGGGAGGGTCAGAAAATTTAAAAAAACACCTCACGTAATTTGTGGATCCCCCCTATTATACAAAGCAATCCCGGGTCATATACAACATATACAGAATATGATTTAAATAAGGTCTTAGATATTTTGTTATAAATGTCAGTACAAAAATATTCTAGCACAAGATCATACTAGTTACCTAGATTTGGTTTTGATCTATTTTTTTCAACAATGCCACTGAACTAATTTGATAAAATAAGTTATCATTACATCTTACCAACAATTAACAACATAAACCTACAGGCCATCGAGTACATGACAGACTATTCAAAACTGGCCCTGTAAGTAAGCACTTCAATGAGAGGTTTGCTACAGTGCCAATGAAACAAAGACTAAGCAAAGCGAACAAATGTGTTTGACAATCAGAAATTCCGTCTGGTCTCACTGTTGCCTCATTATTTGCAAATAGTTTCCTGACAGTGGTGACATGCCTGTTATTCGACCGTCTTTCTGTACAAGCAATTTTAAAGTACTGTATATCGTATCTCCAGTTATTAATCTGGCTGCAACTCCTGTTAGTGTACATAGTTTAACCGCATCTTTCGCATAACACCTGTTAATTTTGTCTCGTAGTAACTTTAGTAATAAGTCTTGACCACACCAGCTCCGCCATATTCTTTATAGAATATTTTTAAACTAAAGTCTTCGGAACCTGACATTTGATTTTGTATGGACTGGGTAACCATTATAAAAAAAAATGCTTTTGTCCAGCATTCATAGCTTGTGGTCTTCATTGATTGGCAAATATGGAACTTCTTCATTTGTCTGGTTCAATGAGCTGTGCCTGTCCCAGCAACTGAAATGCGTGTACTTTCGCGAATGCATTCTCAAGTTGCCTCTCATGCTCGCGATTGATTCCCAAGTAATTATTTTTGTTTTTTAACCTTTCTTTGTAAGCAAGAAACGCATTTCACTATCAAACTCTCCTAACAGTTCCGCATCCTTCATTACGATAAGGCATATACTGAAATAGTAAACTATAATAGTATGACTCTGGATCAGAAGCAGCTACTAAGTTCGGAACCCATATTACAGCTGGTATGTTTGTAATAGTTATTTTTGTGTTGTCTGTTAGAGTAATACGACGCCTCCATACTGTTTACTCATGCAGTACATACGCATTTGTATCGACGCTATCTTCATTAACTACTGGTGGTTTCGTGTAACGTTTCTCGAATAACATCGACAAAAACAAAGCAGCGATATATTCGAAAAGACAAACAGTACAAGGATATAACGTCTCCCCAAGCAGTCGATGTTCATAATCAACACATGGGAGGAGTTAATTCGACTCCATGCTCGGTTATCACAGAATCTATCTGCTCGGCTATGGTACAAAATATTTTTATTCCACATGATTGATATGACTTTAGTAATTGCTTGGTTATTATGGCGCCGAATTCATGGACTTGAATAACTGCCGGTATTTGATTTTAAACTTGCAATACTGGAGCATATGCGCAAAGCAGGAAAGGTTGACCTAAATAACATGGTCGCCCAGCTAGCGTCATCGGAACACCGACCTCAAGTCGAATCGTTTGGAATAACATAACGTGGTCCATTACTCCAAGTGGATGAAATCAATTCGAGAAATATGTCAGAACTCCTCGGAATACCGGTCTTTGACCGGGGTGGAGACAAAATGATAAAAGCCATAGATGCCATAAAGCAGGGTATGCCATATAAAACTGCTTCTAATCAATTTTCAGTACCAGTTATGGCACTCAAAAGAAGAGTCAAAGAAAAAAAACTTGTACGCTGTGGGGAGCACGAAAACCTTGGTGAGTATTAAAAAAGTATTCACAGATTATCAGCTGCTGGAGTTGGTACAACATATTCAAGATAATGAAGAAACTATGTACGGATTTACGGTTGTTAACGTTCTGTAATTTGTTTTTGAGATATCTGAAAGAAACCAAATAAAACATCTATTTTCTTCTTTTTACAGCGGTATCCATATGATTCTCAAGGATTTTCCGGACAGCAGTGCTGATAAGGACCTATCAGATGACGAGCAACTAACGAGTAGAAGACGAAAGGTACAACCACCTCTCTGTATTCCAGAATCTGAGGAGTCTGACTCAGATTCTGATGATAATATACCTATATCTCATATTGCTTCTTCGTCAACAAGGACTTCAAGGGCTAAAAATACTCGATGGAATATGATATGATGTATGATATGATGAATATGAATATGATGGATTTTTGGAAAGAACTGAAATTGATTTACAGTTTACTGGAGATATTTCTTTGCCTACTACTAGAAATCACAATATTGAATACCCCGTACCAGTTTTTCAAATATTTATTCACGGACGACATTTTTCTATATATATCTCAAGAAACTAATAAATATGCAGTCGAAAAATGACCAGAAAAGCCCAGTA
Organism: Eueides tales michaeli; assembly: GCA_018249855.1. Lineage (NCBI taxonomy): Eukaryota > Metazoa > Arthropoda > Insecta > Lepidoptera > Nymphalidae > Eueides > Eueides tales. The sequence continues at coordinate 10,783 of DWMZ01002253.1, read as the reverse complement.
ATATTACTGTAAAAGAACTTGAAAATTTCATTGGTATATACATTTAAATGTCGATAGTTCAGATACCCTCAACAAGATTTTATTGAAATGAGGAAATGGGGTACCCAAAAGTTAGTACAATAATGTCCTGTAATCGTTTCGAAGAAATGAAACGTTTTATTCATTTTAACGATAATTTGACACAAATACCAAAAGGACAGGACATAACCCTCTTCACAAAATCGAACCATTATTGGAGCTTTAAGGCAAAGAATTTTTACAGTTCCTAAAAAACAGTCTATGGCTGTTGATGAACAAATTATACCTACTAAGACCAGATCATCTATGCGGCAGTACAACCCTTTGTCCCTAGCGGCAGTTCAGAATTTAGTTTTGATTTTGAAATATATACTGGACTTAACTACAAACTATTCTTTGATAACTGGTATACGTCGTCGCCCTTTTGGCGTACCTTAACAAAAAAGGTATTTTACCAATAGGCACCATAAAGTTAAGCCAAACCAATAAACCATCAACAAGTGGAAAACGAGGAAGGCCTTCTTATAAACTAGAAAATGCTATTGAAGCGAAGAAATTAAGAGGACCTATTGCTGTCATGCCGTCTACAGATGTAAGACTGAATCAAATAGATCATATGCCTGTTTGGACCACTAGACAGCGGTGCAAAGTACGAGGATGTAATAATAGGTCACATGTTAAGTGCCAAAGATGTAAAATGAGCCTGTCTTAATGACGAAAGATTTTTTTTTAACTTATTTCATACAACATTAGGTGGTTGTAATATTTTTATTACAAATTATAACATTTCTTTTTTAGTTAACCAAAAAATGTAATATAACTGTAGGGGAGAGTAGGGTAATGGGAGTCAGCGGGCAATGGGAGTCACACCACTACGAAACTCAACATGAGACCGACGTTTTAACAGCGTCCTCAGCCCCCGCGCAGCCACGAACGGCTCGCGCCAGTCCACTCATGCGCCACTGAGAAACGACCGTGTTTTGTTTTTGCGCTCCGCTGATGTAATTTTTCGTAAATGAAAATTAGAAGGTAAGTACCAAATACCTTGCAGTATGCGGTTATGACATTTACGCTTACTTAGACGTTTCAAATTGTGATGTGCAGTTCAGATTATATCAGTGTATTAAAGTTTTTTTTTATTTTTATTTTTTTACTCATTAGTGTAGTTGTGGGTAATGAGAGTCAGGTGACTCCCATTACCCACAAGTGATTACTATTGCCCGCAACTGTGCGTTGCTGTTGATTCATGTTTTTATTATTTCTTTCTAGATGCCGAAAGTACGCGTCAGGATAACCGAAAAGGCTTCCTGGTCTTCTGATAGCCTAAATAAAGCTATACAGCTCATTGATGGCGGTTCTTCTATAAGAAATGCTGCTAAAGTAATGGGAATCCCTTTTTTAAGCCTTCAGAAGAGGATAAAAACTCCACATCTAGGACGATTCACACTTCTTTAGTCGTGATTAAGAAGCCGAGCTAGCGAACTTGGTGAAGAAAATGGCAAATATTTTCTATGGTTGCACTGCTAATCAAATCAGAAGAGTCGCTTTCGAATATGCTGAAGAATTAAATGTGAAGCATAATTTTAATCAAGCTTCAAAAATGGCTGGACGCGATTGGTTGCATGCTTTTGTGGCTAGAAATAACATCTCTATTAGAAAACCGGAAGCGACCAGCATAAATAGAATCACGGCCTTTAATAAAACAGAGGTAAGTCTGTTCTTTGAGCTACTTGGGCAGCTGATGGAAAAACACAAATTCGTTCCAAAAAATATTTATAATTGCGATGAAACCGGTATTTCAACGGTTCAAACACCGGGAAAAATTTTAGCTGCAAAAGGACAGAAGAGAGTAGGATCTATTACCATTTGGGAGAGAGGAAAAAACATCACCTTGTTGTGTGCTATGAGCAGTGCTGGGGGGTACATTCCACCTATGTTTATCTTCCCTAGAAAAAGGATGACACCATTACTTGAGAACGATGGTCCAGCAGGCGCGCTTTACAAATGTTCAGACAACGGTTGGATCAACGAGCATCTCTTTCTTGAATGGTTGGCGCATTTTTAACAGCACGCTAAACCGTCTGCAGATGAACCCATCCTTTTAATACTAGACAACCATGCTAGTCACATTTCTCTTTCCGTCTACGAATATTGCATGTCCAATCACATTCATATGTTGTCTCTGCCACCACACACGTCTCATAGAATGCAGCCCCTTGACGTTTCTTTTTTTGGCCCACTCAAAATGGCATACAAAAGAGAATGTGACTTGTTTTTAAAAAGCCATCTAGCAGAAAAGATAACCCCTTACAATGTAGCATCCTTGGTGAGGAAAGCATTTAATAATGTTGCTTCTATTAGTAAAGGAGAATCGGGATTTAGATCAACTGGAATATTTCCATTAAATCCGGAGGTATTCACAGAAGAAGATTTTCTCGCTGCAGAAACTCTCCAATCTGAGACCGTTGTAATTCAAGACTGCAATGAATCTCTCGCAGCTGCCTGTGTGATTCCCAGCACATCAAAAGAAGACTCACCAGTTCCGAGCACGTCAACACAAATTGTTTCACTAGATCTTATGCTGTCTAACCAAAAAGTCCCACTTGATTCTGAATCAAATGTTGTACCACAAGTTCCTGGCACGCCTAATCAATATAGTGTATTGCATGATTTAATAAAAATGCCAGAGAAAGCATCTGTTATTAAAACAAGACAGGGCCGAAAGAAGCAACACGCTACAATTTTAACTTCAACGACACTAAAAGAAAATCTGTTAGAAAAGGAAATTAATAAAATTAAGAAAAAAGGAGGTAAAGAAAAAGAGAAAACATGGAAAGGCAAAGGACAAGAAAAAAAGACTAAAGTACAGAAGAAGGGTCCTGAAAAGGCAAAGCGCCAAGTATTACAAGAACAGAACAAAACTTCTATATCAGATGTTGGTACTGACGACTTATGCCAGGACGATGAGGATGATGACGCAGAAGATGCTAGAAACAGATGCCTAGTATGCGATAAATTCGGAAGAAACGACGAGATGTGGTACAGGTGTACCTCGTGTGGACTATGGGCTCACGCGAAGTGCACTGGGTGGGAGTCAGCTGAAGGTTATGTTTGCGACGTATGCTAGATTTTATTTGACTCCGATTGCCCCCAGGGTGATCACCATTACCCCTACGTTGGTATAATGGAAGTCAAATCTGTTTTTTTTTAAACTTCTATAATTTCCAAAGTTGATTGCCAAAGTGACTGAAATTGATCTCTAATGATAGTTTAATTAATTAGCAAATTATGTTTTCACGCAGTTATAATAAATACTTTCTTTTTAATTAAAATTTTATTTGAGTTCTCGCTTAAGTAAGTAACCTTAGGGTAAAAGAAGGTAATGGGGGTCCCATTACCCTCTTTTACCCTAAGGTTATTTACTAACAATATTGTATTAAAATTATTGTTTTAATGTGATTGACGAGAACTGATTGAAATTACCGAAAAATATTTAGTATTTTTGCTCACTGGACCAAATATGTACCAAAGTGGAAAAACAGTATATTTTCTTTATTTTTCAATAAATTAAAAAATGCTGAAACACCTGTTCTTTTATTTCTTATTTACTATCACATATATTTTTATCATCAACAAAAAAAAATCTTGCGGTAAAGGGTTAACAGCCAAAGGAGCAAACGACATTCATATGATCACACTAAAAGGAGAAATAATTTCTCTAGGTGCAAATTGTGTTGACGAAGACCGTTTTCTACCTCCAGCGTTATTAATGCAATGAGTCAATAATCAGTTTTCTGATGGCTTGCCAAATAGGTCCAATGTCTTTATGAATAAAAAATAGAAACATATATAAGAAATGAAGAATTCTTTTAATGAAGATATTAATTTATTTTTATTTTTTTATAGCTTCATACTGTATCCCGCACAAGGCAGGGTAGGCAGATTGAACCCGGGACTTAGTGTTAGGACACTCCATTCACTTCCATTCCCCACTTACCGCAGATTTTTTTTTTTTTTTGTTATTTTTGTATTATTATTAATTTGTGTAATTTTGATCACTTAATTCTTATTTATTATTTTATATATATTTTTTTTAATATTATAGAAATTATTTTTTTAGCTCATTATGTATTTTTTAGCTCTCTATGTATGTGAAATTTTATATTGTACATTACTTTACGAGCAACGCCTGGGGAATGTTAATAACTACGACACAGTTTCATACTAATGCAGTTATTACCAACTTCAGTATTTTTATAGCCATGTAAAAATTTTTTTGAAAATAAAGATATTATTACTTGAGGCAGTGATGTTGAGTGGTGGAACTCAACGCCGCGCTTTGCCTTATTACCAGAGCAAAGAAATAAAACATTAAATATTTAAATTGAAAATATTAAATATTTCATTTCCTCGACTGGGGATCCCAGAACCTGTAAGTTAAACAGTCACACACTTGTGACTTAGCGCCACATCATGCCTCTTCTGAGTTATTTTTATATAGACATATTTTATGAAATATTTATTATACCTCAATATCATTTAATAAGAATCACTTTTAATGGAAATTATTACCAGAATGTAATGGTAACATTATATTTTTTGGGCTGGACATGGAAACCTACCATAAGTTTATTTCTTTGAATGGGAATCAAACCTACTAACTGTTGAATGCTAATGCTCAGTGCCACCACTGGCTGTTTTATTAAAATATTACATACAAGAACTATTTATTATGAAGTAAATATATAATTCTAAGTATATAAAATCTGTTAATGAAAATTTAAATAAGAGAAAAAATATAAACATTTTATTTGCTTGTTAGACTTTATTTCATTTAAAACTTAATTTTTTAACAATAATTTATACTAAGTCAATAAATTTAATATGTTCTGGTGCGACACAATTACAAATTGGAATAAGTTCATTTTATTGTTTAATCAAAATTAAAATGGAGAATGGTATGAAGTGTCTAAACACTATGATTTTCAAGTTCCCTCTGCCTACCCTGTCATGTGCAGAATACAGCATAAAGCTGAAAGAAAAAAATAATGACAATAATGAGCATTTATTGTGAATTAGTTTAAATAATTTTTGCTTATTACAAAGAGTATTAGACTAAAGCGATAATAAACTGTCCTGAGAAATATTACATTGAGGTGTTATGATTTTGTTGCACCAAAATTAGAGACACAAAATGTGTGTGAAAAATTGTTTTCAACACTTATCAATGGAAAAATTAGCTGTTCAAATATTTCTGAATTTATTTTATTTTTTGCCTCCAATTTATCACCATAATATTGGGAAAAATTGCTTAAAAACCAATACAAAGATCAAATGTGTAAACAAAATTGCAAGAAGTATCTGAATTATAATTTTGGAATGAAACTTAAAATATTTCTTTTTAATTTATTTTTTCAGGTTACACTGTCTGCCACACATGACAGGGTAAGCAAAGGGAACTTAGGAATTATTACCATAATATAATAAATTATAAATCTTATATTTTAAAACAAATATTCTATAAATTATCAGCATATGCATATAACAGTTTACTCGCAAACTCTTTATACCCATGTATTTTGTGTATAAACTATGTACTTACATATGTACATACAAACAGGTCTTTATTTAATTAAAATATACTTTTTAGTGTAACAGCTAAATGCAAGCAACATACTGTTAATTTACTTAGTACTTACGTGTTCATTAAACATGTCTTTTTTCTATTCATTTTTATAACAAATTCTTAATGATCTAGTCGTTTATGAACCAAGACTTTAAATATAAAGACATAGCAATTAGCATAACCAAATTTAAAATAGACAGTAGTTGAAATCGTCGTGTTTTATAAACGATAATATGTTAACAAAACATACCAATACTAAGTTTCAAACAAAATATAATTATGCAATAGCAGTAAAGAACAGGTAGCACATAGGTCGTTTTCCGAATTGTCAAAACAGCGTTCATAGTTTAGTAGAGTACCACAGAGTGCGGTAAAATTGGTGCTAGAGCTTATAGTACTGACGGGTCGGGAAGTTAGCATCGTGAGCATTGATCTAAGTAATATTTAGCATTCGATTTACAATCCTGCGAGGCTTCTAGAGGCTCTCGACACGAGGTCAGTGAAGGCTCCAGAATTTATAGCCATTCTCTCCATGTTTAGGTTGAAACATATTTTATTTTTAATAAAATAATACCTGTTGTGACGCAGGGGCATGACCGTGCGACTGTAAGCGCGACAGTTTGCAAGTACGATCTACAATCGAGGAAGAAAAATGGCCGTTTTCTGAATTGTGCTCACAGCACTTACCACGATTAAGTGGCTAACATGGGGACCGATTTAGTGAGCGCGCCAATCTCTGTTAGCAGTATTAATAATTCGGATCACATGTGAGTGTGCTTATGAATCCAACAATCTAAACATAACCTATGTGGTGTAGCCGATGAAGATGGTAAAATGTTTGCATTACAAGCCTTTTTCGCAATCGAGGAAAGTGGAATGTCAAAATAACGTCAATATTCACGATGCTAACGCTCCGAGCCGACAGTACTGCAAGCACTAGTCAAGTCACATGTGACGACAAAGTGACATGAATTTTACAATACTGCTACGCAATAATCACTTTGTGCACAATTCGGAAAATGACCATTGTTTAGTTGAATAAAACATATTTTGAATTTGAATTAAAACTAAATATAAATATTTATTTTCCAGTTTATTATTATATTATTTTGATATTTCACGTGTTTTTTTACACTGTTTTGCTGTATACTACAAGTTAAAGATTGAAATCTTTAAGTAAGTATGTATAGTGACAGACAAATATTTATTTAAGTTTATTATACGTATCGTACTTATGAACTAATAAAAGCTTTTATTATTTTGAGAAATGTTCCGCTGCTTGGATATTATTTTAACGTAGTATAGGTTTACTATATCATTATTATATATTAGTCAGCATAGCTGACGGTATTTTTATTTCATTGGATACATTTTTATTTCTTAGAGTTTAATTATTACTTTAATTTTTTAAAGCATTATTTTTAATTTGTCATCGTTAGTCTGGATGGCGAAGAGGGACAAGTGTGGACTGAAACACAGATAGGGTTCGATTCCAACCCCAAGGCAAAGCGTCGCGTTAAATTCTCAAATTTGACGGAAAGTGTAAGGAAATGGAATGGAATGTCTGAATTCCCAAGTTACTTCTGTCTACCCAGCGATACAGCGTACAACTGAAAAAATATTAATCTGGGTCCATCTAATTCAAGATATAACCTTTCTGAACCTTCCTTTGTTCGAAATTCAAATAAACTTTTGCAAAGTGTATTTTTGTCCATATTAAAATTCTAGTAAATACAAAAATGTAACAATATTTTATATATAGTCGATTGTGACAATTTGACTTAAGTAACTATTATTTTTCCCACGAAAAATAGTAACTATGTTCTTTTTCTCTTAAGTAAATTTGAAAGAATTGAAACATAAAATTGCTTGTAATAATTATATTGTTTTTCTTTTTCTATGAAAAATAGTAAATTAAATACTCAACTTCACGATATTCCGAACATGGCAGGATAGACAGAGGGAACTTGGGAATCACTTCCGTTCCCCACTTTCCGCCGAATTAGGCATTGCGTTTCGAGAGGTGGAATTCAATGCCACGCTTTTGCCTTGTTACCAGAGCGAAGAAATGAAACATTAAATATTTAAATTGAAAATATTAAATATTTCATTTCCTCGAGTAGGGATCGAACCAACAATCCGTCGGTTACAGGCCGTTTTCCGAATCTTTAAAACCGTGTTTATAGCTTACCACAGAGTGCGGTCAAATTCATGTGACTTTGACGTCACATGTGACTTGACTAGTGCTTACAGTATTGACGGGTTGGAACGTTAGCATCATAAGCATTGATATTATTTTGATGTTTTACGTCATTGTCAGTTTCCTCGATTGCGAAAATGCTCGAAATACCAGCATTTTACCATCTTCGTCGGCTACACTACATATTCCACTCATGTTCATATCAATAAATACTCTGTTCGGTTATGTTTAACTTGTTGAATTCGTAAGCACACTCACAACAGGTCCGAATTATCAATAGTGCTGACAGATGTTGGCGCACTCATTAAATCGGATCCCTCGGTAGCAGTTGAAACGTCGTTATTACATATTTTTACTATTTTTAAAGTGCACACTTAGGAAAGAAAAATACTAAATTTAAAACATATAAAAATTTCAACGAATAAAAATTTTATTTCCTAAGTGTGGAATAACACTTTATAGATAGTAAAAATATTTAATGAATGGCATTCTCTGTTGCCAAACGATAATTCTAACGAATTGTCTTTGGGTAGCGGAAATTTGTAAGAATCTCCCTACGGAGATGCTAACAGCATAAATAAGTTGTAATAAGCGTATTAGAATTTCGACGGAGCTTGGTGAGAATGAATGGCTTAGTTGGTTAGAGCGCTTGCACGGTTTCTAAGAGGAGCGGGTTTAAATCCTGCTTCTTTCAATTTTTTATACGTTTAAAATTTATTCGTTATTACAGTTTTGACAATTCGGAAAACGGCCATAATCACACGCTTGTGCTGCTACGCCACGACAGATGTGTAAACTAAATACAATTTAACATTTGCACATGGCAACACTCAACCCTTTTTTTGTTGTTATTGTCAATTCTTGAAAGAGTCACGCTTTTACAAGAAAACTGTAATATTTTTGTTAATTGAAAAACATATTAACATATGAACTGGTTTTTTAACATTTAATTTAAATATGTAATTTATAGTGTGAAATATTGACAATTCATCATAATTACAACAAAACACAAAATGTGTGGAAGTTCTAGAGTTGCAGTTGGTCATGATGTCAATCACGCTAATATGCTGCTTCATAATTTAAAATTACTTAGAAATGAAATAGAAGACTGTGAATTTATAAAAAAAGACATAATTGATAAACAGGTAAGCACAAAGAGAGTACTAAAAAAAATGTGCTTTATGGGTTCTTATGGCATCCCAAATATTAATTCAGGGGATACTGCGAATATTATGAGTATCATTTACGCATATTACAGCACAACACAGTTACAAAACAAGTAAATAAACACTTATATAACATAAAATATGATAATTGGCTACAAATATTACAGTGTACATGGTACAAGATTTTGTATAAACTATAGCTAAATTAAAAACAATGTGAATTCACTGATGATTGACAGTTCATTAAGTATAGAAAGAGCATCCTGCAAAGAGTTACTATGCTTGGGATACAAAATTCCAAAGAAATAATAACCTATAAATTATAGAACTATGGATCCCTGAACAGCGTAAATAAAGAGGATAAATAACATATTATTTATACTCAAACGAAGTTATTAGAAGAGACTGACAGTAGCAGAGCAAAGTGTAAGTGGTTATGGATACAATCCCTCTTATATTTAGTGAATTTAAAGTGCAGTGTCAAATTCTGAAAAATACAGTTTAAAAGTGAAAAAGACTTACTTAGAGATTTTTATATTATCTAATTAAAGTTTAGATTAACTAATTTTTCTTAAAATAATAATGTGTATATAAAAACATTGTAATGCCTCTTATAAATTTGCCAAAATGGGAATGGAATGAAATGGGAACGGAAGGAATATCATAATGCTACATTACCAAGTTCCCTCTGCTAACCCTGCCATTTATGGGATACAGGGTGAAGTCAAAAAAAAAACAAAGAATTTTTATTTAACAATTACTTGTATACTGTCCTAATGTCTGAGCCAATATAAATAAATAGTTGAGTGTTCTGTTAAATACTATATGTTATTAACCTTATTATAGTATTCTGTTTTTAAATATTTAATTTACCTACTGAAATTTTAAATTATTTAAGAGCAAAATTTGCTGATTTCTTTTAATGTTTGCTGAGTACCAAAGGCTTACTATATTCACATCAAACTTTTTCAATTCTTAATAAAATATTTGATTTAAGATAATCTTACAGATTGTAAATAAGACTATTTTAACTAGTTCAATTGCATTTATTTGGTGTAATACATCTTTGGAAACTCAACATTTGCTGGCCTATAGTTGTCAATTGACATATTACTGCCAAAGATTTCTTAATTGTCATACATACGGCTCTGGATTTTTGAAAATAAGCTCATTGTATCTTGGTCTCTGTTGTGGGTGTATCTCAGGTTGTTATTTCTCTATTGAAATTAGAATGCTGTCGTATTTTATTTTATATAACCCCTATTCTAGACTTATTTTCTTATGTTGTTTTTGTAGGCAGGTAATAGTGATGTGGATTTTTTAAAAGTTCACACATTTTGTTGTATGCGATTGCTTTCTAGCGGTTAGTCATTCTATAAAATAAATTATTTGATTATTGTCTAGTGATCATTCTTTCTTTTCCAAAAAATCTATGAGGGTGACACCTTTCTTATCACAGAAATACATTATGACCTTTCCTTTTTGAAGCAGTAAGCAATGGATTTCATAATCTATTGTTTTGATTGTTGCTTAATTTCTGGTATGTAATGACATAATTTTTTTTTGTCAACATTGACAACTCAAAGCATATTAACAGAAACTTCAAACACATTTGAATTCCACATTTCTCAGAAATTTTCTTAGAATATTAGTTTACTTTTAGCACTTAAATATTTGTTATGTTGAAAATGTTGTTTTCCATTACTTATGAAGTACAACATTTTCAAAACAATGCACAATTTGTAATATATGTCTGTAAAGTTTGGAAACAGT
>DWMZ01002252.1:0-14458 GCA_018249855.1 Eueides tales michaeli | reverse complement strand
ATATATATTTATATATATATATATATATATATATTTATATATATATATATATATATATATATATATATATATATATATATATATATATATATATATATATATATATATATGTGTATTTTTTTTTTCTTTCTTTTTTCTGCTTCACACTGTGTCCTGCACATGGCAGGGTAGGCAGAGGGAAATTAGGCACCTATTCTTAAGACACCTTTTAGGTCGAATTTGAGGCATTGCATTTTGCGTGGCGGAACTCAACGCCGCTTTATCTTGTTCCCAGAACGAAGAAATGATAACTTTAAATATTTCTATATTTTTTTTCCTCATGAGGGGATCGAACCCACAATATGTCGCGTTTACAGTCACAAAATTGTGCCCCTGCGCCACGATATCAATATAGTTAAAGGCTGTAAATATTTAAATTATTATTGCATTTAAAGGTACAAGTCATGCAAGGATCTCAAACTCTTGGAAAGACGAAGAAGCCTAAAACTACTGGACAACGATTATCTGCTGGAAACATTGAGGTATCATACATTTGAGCTTTAAATACATATATCATACATAATCAACAATTAATTATTTAATGAAATTGTGTATAAACACAGCAAATTCAATCTCACATATTTTGAATTATGCACAGGTTGGAGATTTATCCCGTGAGAACTCGCAAGATGCAGATGAACCACCACAATTGTCGGAGTTGTCATCCGACGAGACTACTTTTAGACAGAGAAGCAAAACACTGGGCAATGCAGCAGGTAGTGCCATTTTCTAAAAAAGTATTAAAATAATAATGTGGTTTAAAATCAGCTCCTGTAATTGATAACTTTGTCAATTATCATTGATTAAGCTATAGTATGTAAACAGTCTTGCAACAATTTTACTTTCAATTAAACACTTTGGTCTTCTTATAGACACTATACGCCGTTATAGTCTGTAAATTAGATAAAAATAGTATATTATATAGTAGGCAACTGCTAATATAATACGCGACTATATAAAAATCATCGCAATGTAGAATTCTGATACACTACAAAATATTGAATTACTAGAAATTAATACTTACACTCATACATACATTCATAAATATAGAACTTATTTAACGCAAATTTAGGTTAGCTAGAATATATAAACGGAATATATAAACCGAATCGGAACAAATAAACGAGATATAGGCATCAGTTTAATGTGTCACCTACCGCCGTAATACTATTTTGTACATTATTATTTTTACTATAACTATTTTACTCTACCGTACCTTGCTCCACAAAATATTCTTAATTGTTTGCATTATACTGATATTTTTCCATGCCACCTATTCCATATTATTTGTCTAATGAATGTTCTATAATTTTGTCTGTAATTGATTTAAATATTTTGATATTTAAGTAAATTACGTAACATATGTCTATATTTGGATAATTATTTATTGACATTTACTTTTAATTATTCTTATATTTACTTTGTTATGATGTACATTCGCTTGAATTAAAATATCTACATTAAAATTTATACAATTCATTTATCCAGCCCAAAATAATTCAAGTCATGTAATTGTAAGTGAACTAATTGCAGGCATAATACCCAGCGCAATATATTATTACATAAAATACTATATCATATTTATATAATAGGAGACATAGTGAAGAGACCACTCCCGGCGGCTCCTCCACCGACTACTGACACGGACAAATCTGAAGGAGGTTCAAAGTCAGAGGGCGAGGACGAGCCGCCGCCGCCGCCCGCCAAACGAGGGTTAGGCCGCACTCCCAACCACCTCACCCTCAGGTACTAACATATGTATGGGCTAACCACAGACTTCACCTACACTATTGGGACTGACGTACTTGCTCGAAATTGCTTACAACGTAGGTTCGCTTGTATCTCATACATATGTCGCTAGTATCGCTCATCTTAAAGAATGCTTTTTGTTGATCCACTCATACAGCTTCAACAATACGATAGCTGACTGAATATTAGTTATAAGCACTCGTACACCATACTCGTACGCAGAATTTAGAATTCGCACTACTTAGATATACATATATTTTATTATAATTAATGACCCTTAACATGAATTAGTTTTTATTTATAAGTTTTAAAGATTAAGAATGAGTAAATATTTAATTATATTTTGTATATATTTATTACAGTACAACATCCACATTAAGTGCTGGGAGTACAGGCAGTCAAGCACGGCTTATCCAATCTTCTCATCAACCTACTCAATACCAACCTACGATGGTGAAAGAATTAGGTAAGCAAGGATCTCAGTCACTCAAATCTTCTCCAGAAAGAAAGAGCTCATCGTCGTCGGAAAAAAAGATAAAAATAATTCGATCGGGCAGTGGCAGCAACATAAATAGGGATCGTTCACCGATAAGATCTGTAGAACGTATTTCACCAGATAGAGACCGCGTAACTAAAGTCATTATTTGTAAGTCACCTAATAAATCTAGCTTGAAGCACAGCAATAAAACGCTTCATCGATCACCTAGAGGGAGTTTTGATCAATCTAAATCCCCTCGTGGATCAATTGACAAATCACGTTCGCCTCAACAAAGTTTCGATGGGTCTAGATCGCCACGTGGAAGTATTATGAAATCCAGAGAAAATAGTGTAGATAGATCTAGGTCACCAAAACCTGCGCCTAAAAAGGGTATAATGCGAACCCCACAAGCAAGCTTTGATCGATCTCCATGTAAATCACCAAATACAAGTCGTCGATCATCTAAATCAAGTGGAGAAAAACTAGCAAAACTTGGTACAAATTCCTTAGACAGAATGACCCATTACTCTCAATTAGCCAAAGTTGAAGATAAAGCTATGAAAATGGGTATTGTCGTTTCAAAATCCACTGAATCAATCGCTAAAGCTATCGAGCACCCCACTTGTGTTGAATGTTACCTGTCAGGAAAAAAGCAAAGTAAGACCTCTTAGCATAAGGGGAAGGGCAAGCAGCCCAGATCTCGTCGGAAGTCTCTGATGTCTCAATCTATTCTTGTATCATCTGATCGTAGCAGTATTGAGACTCTTAACGACTCTGGACACGAGCGCGGACATTGCCCTTCCTCCCGACATTATCAGAGAAATGATTTTGATCAAATTCACGTTTAAACTTTATAATTTTGTAATCCCCAACTATTTCATAATGTTAAAATTTACATTATAAAATAGTTGCACAGTATAACTTCTTTAAAGGAAATTTTATTATAATGTTTAAATGATAATATAATTTCAGTTCAGTTTCAGTTTGATGAAAAAAAATATTTCATGAGATTTCATGAAATATATTTTTATAGGCTAATTTGAGGTTTCGAATTAGCTTACCAATCAAAAAATTGCCATGCATTAATTTTTTCATGATGTGAAAAGTTATTTTTCATCTGCGTATATCAAATAATGTGATTGACGACTGAAAAGAATTATAAAAATGACTACTGCTCGATCGTAAGGATAATTATAAGTATGGAATATTCATATATGGAATTGATTAGACGCCGAAGTGAGGAAGGTATTTTAAATAATTAGATAGTTAATTTTAAATTTTCTAGATTTATTTTAAAGATAATATATCTCACTACGTACTAAGTAGATGACACCAATTAATTAATTGTAATCGTAGAAAGTAATCGGCTGAGAGATATGCTTGAGACAATCGGCACGTTGAATTTACGTATACGACATACGTAACGATAGCTATATACAAAAACATAACTCAATCAGTGAACCCCGTTTAGGGACTATATTATACTCGTAGTATTTATTATATTACATGTACGTAGACATATATCCATAGTAATATTAAATTAATACTCTTTACTCTAAACTCAAGTGCTAAGTGTTACATATAAATGGCTGTGGTTTTGAACTGATGATAATCCTTAATCAATTTTTCATAGTTTCTATCTTAATAAATTATTTTTCTTATTATATTCTTATTAAAAACCATGTAGTATATTACTATTGTTATGATTATTATTATTATTATTATTACGTAAATTGCCACGGATTTGTACCATTTAAGTCTTCCATTTCTATATACCTGTATTATACTCGTACGATATAATTTATTTTGCTATAATTTAATTCTATGCCTGCTCAACTAATATTTAGGTTTACTACCCACTAATCTATTAATATCATTATCATTGTGTCCAAACTTCGTTCGTTTTACCCTCAACATCATTGAACGTTAACAATGAGTAAGTTAATAATGCAAAGCTATTTTCCGCAATAAATATGAATATCTTACTATAACAAAATTATAATCGATAATTATATAATCTATGTGCATGCTATTACAAATGTAATTTTCAATTAACGTAAATAAAATCTTATAATAGGATAGCCATAAACAAATAACCTACAATTATAAAATTTACTATTGACATAATATCTTAATAATAAAAGTAGAAGAAAAAGTATAAAAATAACAAATTATTAGCATTTAGATTAGCACCCTATTCGTTTAATGGCCTATAGATGTTGCACTGATCGAACTTCTGACAACTAGTGTCGTGAAAAGATAACTTACCCATTGGAATATTTATTCACGTACGTGATGCACCTTAGTTTAATATAATAAAAATATTTAATCTCGACATAGCAGTGCAATTATATCACTATATAATAGTAAATAAATGTTAAATTACAATAGCTGTAACGCCGCCGAAGTTTTTTGAATGTTCGATGACAATGTTGACCTCTGAAACTGTAACTAGCCGCATTGAAGGGCACAACGTGAGATACTTTATGTTCAACGTTTCGTTACGTACCGGACCCAATGTGCGACTGAACGCAGCTGAAATGAAATTGCAATAGTAAAACGTTACGGTCACATAAATACGTTTTTCCCACAACTAACATCGTCGACTCTTTAATTGTTTATAATGAAATTGCAATTTCTTTTCGCTTCGCCGTTGGCAGACGGGGCGACGTCGACAACATTCATCAAACATTCAACTCTTTGAGCCGCGGTACCTGGCGCTTAGTAACTCTAAATTATTCGGAGCATAGCGACGTGAGACGGGAGTGATAAAGAGTTCGGTGTTTGGTGTGTTGTAGGGTCGCCCGTGTGGAAACCGCGCGACGTGATGAGCGAGGCGCCGCCCGCGCCCACCACGCTGCCGCGCTCGCAGCGCCCCGCGCCCCGCGCGCCGCACCTCTCTGCCAGCCGCAAGTCGCTCGCGCCGGACCACCGCCACTAGCCCGACTAACTACCGTTCAACTTTCGTCTGCTACCTACTACCACTGGAAATTTGAATTTTTAAAAGAAATAACTTAATGAAATGTTATCATAATATCTTCGGACTTCCAAAACGCGCTTCCTCTGTTGCAACTTTTTTCTTCACTTTCATTGATAACATAAACTATTGCATGTTAAGCTGTTAGTAGTTTCACATACTTTATAATAAATGTGCATCAGTACATTTCTCGTCATCGAATAAATTACTACATAGACTTCACTGTCTGACGTAAGTAGTTCATAATTTGTTAGGTAATATTATAAGTTGTCTTATTTTTGCCCAAAAACGTCATCATAATTATCCTAATAGTTTAATTTTAATTAATGATATTTAAATTGATTCAAAAAATACCATTCTACAGGACATCAATATTATATTAAAACATTATGAAGTTATATTGAATATCGATATCACAACAAAAAAAATAAATATGATTGATTTATCACACTGACAAAAGAAAGTATCCTATAAATTAAATTCTTTAATTCATATGCATACTTGTTAATAGATACATATATTATAAATAGCTAGTACTACATATATACTATTATATTATGTACGGTTGGGACAGTACATGCGACTGAACAATGGTGGTAAGAGGAAGTTAATTGCGTTCTGTAACAACAGATGCTTTTTGTTTATTAAAAAAAATATTTATATATCAATTTTAAATTACATAATTACTACTAATATCTTTTTAAAAAAGGTAACCGAGGCGTGAAGCTCAAATATGACATATTTCTTTAGTTATTTTTAAGTTTAGTTTGTTTTATGCTCAAATATTTTACAGTTTTTATATTCCGAAAAGTTTACATTTGATATAAAATAAGACTGTATGAGGTTCGTATGCGGAATAGACATGTGAAATATCTAGATCGGGAAGGAACATTTAGTAGAATATACTTATGGCGGTTTTTTACTTATAGTATTTTATCTGATATTCGGAAATTGACCGCGAGCGTGTGACGGTGCACCAGTTTCACATCAGGTTAACATTCATTCGAATATCAAAACATACTTTTAAATAGTCGCTAAGTTTTATTTATTCATGTTAGATCTAACATTAAACTTAATTAAGCAAATCTCATAAAATAAATGACAATATCAAAACAAATGAAATTGAAAATACAGACTTAACGTTTATTATATTTATTTCGGAAGGTTTTTGTTTGATTATTGTTAATATTTGAAATTGTAGTTATGGAATTAAATCCGATTATCGATATAAGTATTTGGCGGTAAAAAGTACACAGGCGCCGATTCGTCTTGATTGTTCAATGCAACATTTTCAAATATAAATATATAACTGTATAACATCCGATCGATTTAATAAAAATATAATTACTTTGTATTACATGTTTACGTAATATGACTATAATATGAGGTTTCTACTCTGTTATATGTGCCAAATTGGGTATTCGTTGTACCCGCCCGTGCTTTTTAATACTCACTGTTATTATAGTACTGAATATATGTATATCGTGAAAGTAGTTAGCTGTAATCTATTTGCGTTTCATTTCGTCACATCGGCATCGGCAATCACTTACTACCCTATAGTTGAAATGCACTTTACCTTATGGACAAATACACTAGGTAGTTTTGATAATTATTTCTCTTCGTGAACAAATTCGAAATTTCTATCATAGGTTAGGCGAATTATATAGCATGTATCCATGACTCGGTTGGATTGATTTACCGAATGACAAATAGAAATAATTATTTGGTTAATGTATAGCTATTGAATTGTGAAGTTATTTAAAACCATGATAAAACTAACAACTGGAGAGTCTTTTTATCTCATGACTTATAATTTGACAGTATAAAGATATTTTTGAATTTTATATATATTTTTAATAACATCTTTGAAATATTAGGTACGAGTCTATATTATGATGATGATTTTTGTTCCCTCTTATGTCTACTGGTTGATACTTGAATTATGTATTTTAACACTTATAAGTTAGTACATATCATTGCAACTTCAGAGATGTACAGTTAAAAGTTCTATTATGGTTTTAAAGATATATTAAAGTTTACTGTCATTTTGAAATTTATTGTATATTATGTATCGATACTATGTAGATATTGTAATTATTTATTATTATTACCACGCATTACACATATTGCAATTATTATATTTCAAATTTTATGTATCAGTTCCAAAATTGTTTTTGTGATTAATTAAAATAAAACCTGTTTATTAATATACATATGTTAAAATATTCGAATTTAATAATTACGAACTTATACAATCAATTTATAGATATTGTTATACTAAGAAAATATAATTAATAAAATGAATAAACAAATAGGAGTGAATAATGAAATGAAGAATGAACTCATTAATTGCGATTGTATTTCATACTTCAATGACATTTGAAAGTAACGTAGGAAAGTGAATGAATATTTAGAAAGACTTATTGAAGTAAAATACGAATGTAACTAATGTTATTGTAAGTATTATACTTTTATAATTTAACCTTATATAGTTTGCTGCTTAAGTTCTATCATCACCTTTCCCCTCATTTTGTCAAACTACTTCAGATTGCACACTGAAACTAAAATATCCAATATGACAAGTATTTAACTGAAAAACGTTAAAATTGTACATTTCCAATCAATGCGTTGAAAATACTAGTAAAGGATTTGATTGATGTATTAATAAACAAGTTCATTTTATTAAGATGCCTAAATTAAAAGTGCCTTTACGTATTGTGAGAACGCCGAGTGCACATTACTTAAGAATTCAGTCTTGTGCCATCGGACAGTGGTTTGTCGAAATATTAATTGTGTTCATTTTTTCTTTGTTCTTGTAATATTAGTAACTCTCCGATTTAATTGTACATTGATGTATACATTTCTGTTGTGTTTGTAAGTATCGATAAGTTCTTTTTGTGACACATATTATGGAAATTCCTTTTTCTTGCTTATGAATAAATATAAAATGTATATGGTTGGTGTTTTATTTAACCCAAAAACATACCTTTCTAATCGTATATATATAATAGAAATTATTATGACTATATTTAATATAATGCATGCAAAAGCATGGGGCATTTTTTTTAAAACAATCGCTAGTTTTAATTTTAACTCCTGTTTTAATCATAATTAATAATTTGGAAACAAAATTCAATACAAGCAAGCTATTTTTTAGATCTATTCTCAGAAATTGTCTCATTTAGCTAACTAATTTTTTTATCTGTTAAGTGAAACTTTAATGTAAAAAAATCTGATTTTATACACACATACATTAAATGAATGAATTTAAAAATATTATCACATAAAATATTTTTTGTGCTTGTGTGAAAGGAAACAGTTAAATCTGAATAAAATAGAAAAAATCTCTTGAAAACTACATATAATATAACTTAAATTAAAAAAAAGTATTTGACAACATTTTACCAATTTTAGAAAAACAATATTAATGTAAAATACTAAATTTATTAATGTATAAATTTTTCTTTCCTAAGTGTGGAATAACACTTTAAAAATAGTAAAAATATTAATGTAAGTTTTCGCTTAGTTTTGAATATATTGTAGGTACAATTATGATGTACTGTATCCGTCATAATAAGCTTAAGCCAAAGGATTTTTTTTAGTAACAAATAGATCAAGGCTATTTATTATATTTAGGCATGGTAACTTCAATAAAGCAACATAAGGGTTTAGTAAAATGTTTTATTTTAATTGTACATCGACGTCAATAAATTAAACTCGTAAGTGTCTTTGGAATGATAATCTTACAATTTGCTATCAAAACAGGATTTCTAAATTGATATGAATGCAACATTGAAAACATAATTTATCTAATATTTACATTAATGATGACCTCATGAAAATACATAAAATAATGTGTACTCCTACTTATGTTTTCTGATGAAAATGAGCTATGATTTTAGGCATCCTCCTTTAGCGTCAATTCTGTCAATTTAAATTACTAATCGTATATTCCTCTTAGTATTCTCAAAAAAAAACTACGATATAAAAATTATTCAATAAATAGTAGAATGATGTTTTATATCCTTTGTACTGTTCACGTGAACTATCAATTTACTGTCACAAATATAGAACCATCACAAACAATTATTAAAACTTAGCATTAAGTAAGTTAAGTCTAGCTCAATACTAATATAATTCGAAGGAATAATAAATTCGTACGAAAGTATAATGACAATAATTAGAATAATGGTAAAGCTAACTCTGATGGTAGACAAAATTGTAGGATAGTCAAACGGGAAGCTCTATATTAAGTAAAACACTTAAAATATTTATATTACGTTCTGTACAACTCTCTACAGTATAAATTATAAATTCCTAACTTAAATAAATAACAATAGGACTATCTAAGAAGATGTATATTGTATATACATTATATTATGTGGCACAACTACTTTCTTATTGTAACCAAACAAAAATAAACTACTAAAGATCTGTGTCACCCAGGCTCAAATACTACTGATGATATATTGCGTTGTCTGTGTGTCAGTTTAACCCACAAGCCTATATTTGAACCTGGGTTGGTTGAACCTTGGTTTAGGTTTTAAAATTACGAATACTCATAGTAAATTTAAAGATTTTAACAATTCATAAAGTAATTGTTTACATGACAACAATTATCGGAGTCAAATCCGCCGGACATTTACGAATACTATAATATTACTTTGGGTAAATCTTATTGATATATCATCAATTTAATGTTCCGTTAAGTTGATGATAGATACTATAAACTAAACGAAATATAACATTTCCAGATAATACAGAAAATATATAATCCACTCTTAAACAAATATAACTATCTGTTCTAAAATATTTTTAAATGGTAGTTTATGATGTCCGATGAATATGATGTAAAACAGTGATGTCAGGTGTGATACAATAATAGACGGTGAGACTTGACTAAACTATAATTTTGACTGTTATCTATGTACGAGATATCAACGCAACGTCTAGATGTCACTATCCAACTTTTCAGGAAAACAACACGTTTTAGAAATAATCAGCACAACAAAAGTATAAGGTATTCTCATAAATCTATAAATTCACACAAACGAAACTCTTTATATGTAACAAATGGCTTTTTACAAATCTATTGTGATTTATGCCAGCCACATTTTGACTAAATTTTATAATATTCTAAATATATAATAATACGCATGTTATTATATGTATGTATATGTTAAATAATTTTTAAATAAGTTTATTATCACATCTACTCATTAATGAAATTCTCGGTTTATAAGAGTTTTCATTATGCTATTAACTATATGGTGTTTCATCAAATTAGACTAGAATAAAATTCTTCCACCTAATTTCATATTATATTAATTATATAAGGCACTCCATTAATTTTGCAGATTTTTTCGAAAGAGGTTCACATACAGATAAGTATATTATAGATTCCTTTCCAAACAACGAAGACCAATGGAAGTTAATTGTTAAAAAGACGCTTGCAAAATACAATCAAATCAATTCTAATCAATCACACTTCACTAATAACAATTAAATAGAGATACTATTTGTAATATCTATATAAATAAATCAATATGTACCTATTTAACGATAATTAAAAAACAAAATACCATAATTTTACATTTTCTTTGATTTAATTAAACATATACATAAAAAACATAATAAGTGGAAATATAAAACGTTTACATTTTGCGATTACCAATATATGAATATTTAAATTTGAAATAAATAGGTCCTTCTAACATAAAGAATTTAGCAACACGTTTGTTCTATCCAATTATTAGTAGTTGGATATTTAGAAGTTTGTAATTGCAATTTCTTAATGCAAATACATTTATTTCAAGTTTATTGGACCCTAGCATTTTTTTTCAAAAAGCTGTCTTATTTATAATTATTTATCTCTTTAAAAATTTATCTACCTAAATATACTTATGCGACTTTCATTATTCATTTATAATTTCAAAATTTTAATGTTACCGCGCGGCGTCTTTCTAGCCTCATCAATAAATAATTAATAAATCTAAACTATTATAACAAAATAAAACACGTTCGAGTGTAGTTTTAAAGCTCAAACACTTAAATGTAAACTGTACTATTGTTTTATAACAATTTCACATTTTTAATCTTTAATTTAAGATATGAAAGTTTAACATATTATTTAACAAGAAACTTATTATTTTTTCCGCTATGTTGTTACAATATTCGACTAGGGTACTTATAAATTTTGTTAAATTCCCTGACTGAATATTCATTTTCATTGAGCATTTTGCGTATAGTTCGTTAACGCCACAGGGTTGTGTATATTTGTTTACTAAACGTTGGTCCCTAAAATTGCTATTGTAATTATGATATCGATATCAATACTCAAATTTGGGATGAGGGACGCCACGCGAGTTGCGGCCGGGCTCTCCAATCAAAGGCACATTGAAACGTGATTTTTTTTTATTATTTTACTACTCGTTCTCATTCGAACCCCCATTTGGTATCCATTGTATTTATTCATGTCTCTTAAGGTCTTTCTAAAACTAGTCAAAGGGAAAAACTAAATTTCTCTATTATATAATATTATATCATTATATCATATGTATATCCATTAAAAGTCACCCCACTTTACTGTGTCAGTGCTGACATCGTACATGTAAAAAAAAAATCGTATCACATCCTAGTTCTAAGATATTAAAATATCTTCGACATCGCTACTACATTTTGGCAACGTGGTGGTGGAACTAAAAATTATCTAATAACCTAAAGGCGAAATCGCCTAAAATTAGCACTAGCAAGAGGAAACTATTCCTCAAAAGTTTTCTTCACATTTGATCTCGCGAGATGTGCCCTGTGAAGACCACTGTAACTCGGGAGGACCATCCCATTCGTGAAATGATTCAAACATAAAGTTATCGGAAGAGTCCTCGGTTTCATGAACGACCTCAGCTCGACTAAATGCCTCTGCAAATTTACCTATCTCAGTGGAACCAAAAGCTTGCTGAAATGCAGGTAATGGTACTACTGGAGGTCGTTTTTCTTCAAGAGGCGATCGTCGCTGCTCAGTGTATACTTGCTCACGAACTGATCTTACAGCTTCCGATGGGATTATAGTCCGGATCGGAAGCTCGGGAGTGTTCACATGTTTTTGTCCATTGTCTCCACTATAAGGTGAGTCTTCACACATCGGATACGGAGTAGACCTGCCGTCTTGCACACATATTTGATGCCGTGAGTATATTGACCCCTATAAATAAGTATATTAGGAATAATGTTTAATAAAGAAATATATAATAGACAACTTTTAAAAAATTTTCAATGACATATTATTTTCAGAAAATTTTATTTTTAAGTTTTTTTTTTTTTTGCTAAACTACAACTAACTATTTACCTTCATTAGACGGCAATCAGATGCGTAACGTTCTCGCGAGCTCATATTCCGAGAAGCCCAGGAAGCATTCATAGCGTTAGGACCACTCCATCCTCCTCCTATCATGCCCATCTATAATATACATAAATATATGTGTAAATATTTTGTGTATTCATCAATAACTTAGAAATTTAATTAATTTTGTGTATGAAGTACCTGATAAGGAGACCACATCTGCGGTTCGCAATATGCGGCACTGCGGCCGTTAATTCCACAATCTAAGGGTGGCTGAAAGAAAAGAATAGCTTATGTAAATTTTACGTGAATCTAAAACATTTTTTAAATATTATGTCTTTTATAGATTAATTTAACAATCTAAAGTTTTATACAATAATGTTGCTTTCTAAAATAAATTTTTGTTCTTCTCAAAAATTAAAAAAAGGTTTTAATTTTTATAAAAAAAATACTATTTTCATTAAAAACCAAAAACACGATTGCATATCATTTAAAAAATAAGCCCTGCTATGGGGGCTGCTACTATCCTCGCATGAACTAAACCTACCTCAGCTTTAGGCTGTACCCATATGGCAGGGTAGATAGGGGAAATATGGGAACCTAGTGTAAAGACACTCCGTTCCGTTCCCCGCTTTCTGCCGAATTTGAGGCATTGCATGAAAAGTGGCTGAACTCAACGACTTTGCTTTGTTACAACAAGTTTGTTAACTCATTAAATATTTAATTTGAAAAGATTTATTATTTCATGTCTTCGAGTGGGGATCGAAACGAATGAAAAATTACGGACGAATATATTCAAGCCTTTCATATTTCATTTCACGCTGTATCCCGCACGTAACATTGTTGCAGCATTGCGTGTAAGGTATAAATATTAAATGTTTCATTACCTCGAGTGGAAATCGAACCTACACACAAACTATCGCATTTTGCAGTCGCAGGCTTATAATGGATAACGTCATTACCAGCAATGGTTAATGGCATTTCTAATATTAATCCGAAAAATATAATAAAATGAGCTTTATAATTTAACAAAAATTAGGTACTATTTTATGCACTTTCACAGACTATGCATAGATATTGATAAACAAAATTAACCTCATTTGTGGCACAATGTCGAGAAAAAAAACCATCCAAGAGGTGTGGTATTTTTGAATAAAAGTTAAGTGTGTTTATAAAAAGTATTTTCATTTGTTAACATTAATAAATCTTCAGTTTCTTATACGTTTAACCGAAGACAATCTATAATAACGATAGATAATAATTGTTTATGGAAGAGGGTTCTCAAATCAATTCATCAAAATCAACTTGAACAAAAGTTTTTTTATTATATTTTTAATTAAAAAATGTATATTCATTTATTAATAAACAATATTTTTATATATAATAAGTACTTGCTGTTTTTCAATAAATGAATATAAATTTTGTATTAACTATGTATAAAAATTTAAAGAGCGTAGTCTAAGAAGAGAATGTTTCGCGAGTATCGATTTAGTAAAGTGAAGCAAACGGCGCGTTACATAGCTGGTTGATGACGATAAACGAGCAATCGATAACATTCACTTGGCACAATCAATGCATGTTACTTAGTTTATAACCTAGTCCTTTAAATGTATTTTGTTTATTAAAATGTTAAGTCAGGTTTATGTTTATTTGAAGACTTAATAATACTTCTATTTTATGATGTTTATTGACATCATTATAACCTTATTAACAATAAGTAATTAGTTCACGGAACAAATGCCAATTTTGTGTTGTATATATTATAATAATAACATTAAAGGTTAGGTATAAATGTGTAAAATTAATCGGTTAATTAAACAGTAACCGTGTGTGAAACATTGTTGCGGTGAGAGCGTCCAGTCCTGAATATATAGGT
>DWMZ01002251.1:0-14461 GCA_018249855.1 Eueides tales michaeli | reverse complement strand
ATATATATATATATATATATATATATATATATATATATATATATATATATATATATATATATGTATATATATATATATATGTATATATATATTATATATATATATATATATATATAAAAATTAAATTTTAATTTTAGAAAATTATATAATTATATAATTATTATATAATTTTCTTTAATTTTTTTTATTTTACTCCGAGTTTCCACTATATTTATATATAAAAGTGTTTTTTTTTTATATCATTTTTGTACATTTTACGTCATACGTTCGTACCGAAACTGATAAAAGGACAATAAATTCCAAAAATGTTAGACATATGTTCTGTTATTCATACTTTAACTTCCTGGCTATCTTTTTTCTAATATTATATCAATGTTCAGAAACGACTACTCTACAAATTTTTGTGTACAGATTGATGCCTCTTCTGAAGATTGAGGTATTGAGGCGTTCGAATAATAAAATCACGACATGTTCGACCCCCCTTCTTTCCACTTCTTCTTCTGCCACTTAAAACTTAACGTAACTTAACGTATCTTGATACTAGGTTCCCAACTGCCTACGCTGTCGGATACAGCTTCAATCTAAAAAAATAGCCTTTTTAATGTATATCTTATACTTAAAAAAGAAAAAAATATATTGAAGAATTAGAAAATAAAGTTGCAATAAAAAAAAGATGGCCTCCACAATTGTCACTTCAGATCCGCGCAGAATTAGACACCAGCACTTCCTCCATATGTTCCCAAGTGCGAGAACATGTGCACGCTGACGAGCTGGTCCTCACCTATGGCTCCTCCAGCCTCGTGGAGAACTTCCTCAAGAGTTCCAGCACCAAGAGGTTCAGGGTACTGTTGGCTGAGGGGCCTGATGTTACTGAGGTAAGTATGGAGTGGTTGATTGATGGTTGTTTGGTGATTGACTGATGGTTGACTTTGTTGTTGATTGATAGTTGAAATTGTTGTTGATTGATGGTTGAATTTATCGTTAAATGTTGGTTGAATTGATAGTAGAATAATTGTTGGTTGATTTTGTTGTTAAATGTTGATTGAATTGATAGTTGAATAATTGTTGATTGATTGTTGAATTTGTTGTTGATTAATGGATGAATTTGTAGTTGATTGATGGTTGAATTTGTAGTTGATTGATGGTTGAATTTGTAGTTGATTGATGGTTGAATTTGTAGTTGATTGATGGTTGAATTTGTAGTTGATTGATGGTTGAATTTGTAGTTGATTGATGGTTGAATTTGTTGTTAAATGTTGGTTGAAATTAGAGTTGAATAATTGTTGATTGATGTTTGAATGGTTGTTAAATTGACATTTAAATCGTGGACAAATGATGATTCATTGGTGGTTGGTTGATGGTTGTATGTTAATTGATATCTGTAGGTTAATTGGTTCCTGAATGTTAGTTTTAATTGGTTGTTGACTGAAAATTGGATAATGGTTAATTGATGGTTGATTTATGTTTTAAATTGCGGTTGATTGTGGGTTTTTTGTGGTTTATTGAAGGTTGGTTGGTGGTTGTTGTTGACAGGTGGTTAGTTGATTAAATAAGATCTTGTGTGCATGTATTTAGCGCACTTCCTCAATTATTCTAAAAGAAAATTAAGGATATGAAATGATATGAAAGTTAGTATGGTTCCTGTAAGAAAGTTTCTCATTTAAAAGTTAGATTACTGACCTTGACCTTGACTTATGAGGTACTTGTTCTATTTACAAGATATTGTTGATTGTAATTGATTCTTTGTATCATTTTTAAAACTTGGCACAAGAAAAAAGTTCTAGGTCTGTATATACATATATAAGTTTTTGGTTTTAGAGTCACGCAATGGCGGTGCGTGTTGCGGACGCGGGTATCTCCGTGACGGTGATTAACGCCGCCGCCGTCGCCGCGCTCATGCCCAGAGTCAATAAGGTACAGGTTCCATGTGAACAATGTAAATTATTAAAAAAAAAATGTCAAGAACGTTACTTTTGAAATATTATTATGGCGTATTTTTATTTCTAGCATTTTTTTTTTTTAATTTTATTTAAATTAAAACCGTAGTATAAATATACATTACGCACATATAAAGATTATTTATTGAAGCTGTCGTTCCATGAGACATTGAGTTTTGAGAAATACGAAACTCAACGCCGTTAACTTTGATATTTTCTTTATTGCACTTTAAAAAAACCATAAAAAATATTACAACTGAACTTCGCGCTGTATCCCGCATATGGCAGGGTAGGCAGGAGGAACTTGGGAACCTAGTGTTCCGACACTCCATTCCGTTCTTCAGTTTTCACCGAATTTGAGGAATTGAGTGTTGAGTGGCGGAACTCAACGCCGCGTTTTGCCCTGTTGCTAGAGCAAAGACATGAAAACATTAAATATTTAAATTGAAAATATTAAATATATAATTACCTCGAGTGTGTATGAACCCACAACCTGTCGTTTACAGTCACACGCTTGTGCCGCTGCGACACGACAGGCTTATAAAACATAAAACGGCCTATTTTCTTAAAGAAATTTCATCCAGCCAATGGAAGTGGAACAGTGTTAAACACCGGGAAGTAATTAGAGTGTGGCTTTGTCTTACGTTCTAAAACATAGAAATGATTTATGCCTTCAAGAGGAAATCGAACCTGCACCCATATATATATATATATATATATATATATATATATATAT
Source organism: Eueides tales michaeli (assembly GCA_018249855.1). Classification (NCBI taxonomy): domain Eukaryota; kingdom Metazoa; phylum Arthropoda; class Insecta; order Lepidoptera; family Nymphalidae; genus Eueides; species Eueides tales. The sequence continues at coordinate 11,788 of DWMZ01002251.1, read as the reverse complement.
ATATATATATATATATATATATATATATATATATATATATGCTTATTTTTTAGGTTATAATAGGTGCCGTATCAGCACTAGCGGGTGGTGCTGCGCTGGCACGAGCTGGTGCTCTCGCGGTGACCACCGCCGCCCTACATCGAGCTGTAGAGGTATGTCTATACATATAATAAATCTGTGACTGATCTCTGTCTGTACATAGAAGATATATTAAATAACATCTTATAGGAGACGTTTATTTATATAGTAGGAGAGAAAATAGTGATTTTCAATTCTTTTTCTCTGTCTGTGCGTTTGTACGCGCTAATCTCAGAAATGGCGAATCAGATTTTAATGCGGCTTACACTATTATATTTTGACAACCTACCCTCAACATTTCCTCACTCTGATATCTACACGAAGCGCGGCGTTAAGCTCCGCTACTCATCCAGTAATGCCTGTAAAATGCGGCGATACCTGAAAAGTACAATATCTTAACATCAGATACCTTTTATATATTCTGTTATATAGAAGGAACCGAACTAGAGTCTCAGTTCTCTTTCTCTCTAATTAATCTGACACTCACTTTATAACTAAAGTATTGAAATATCAACACTTTTATAATAACTTTTTTTTTTAATAATTTTAATTATCGTATTATTTGTCTCCAAAAAAAAAACTTCATAAATCAGCGGAAAATAGGGAAAGAGTGTCTTAACACTAGGATTTATGTTGATTAGGTTCCCAAGTTTCCTTTACCTTACCCTGATGTGTGCGTTATACAGCGTGTAGCTGAAATCTTAAATAAAATACTCGCTCACAGGTGATAGTGTTGTCCCCACTGTACACGCTGTCCCCGCTGCACGCGCGCGACCGCGACCACTGCGCCGCGCTCGCGCCCGCCACGCACGCCATGCCCTACCAGTGAGTGTCACCACCACACGCCACCATACACTCCTATACTTATACTACTGTTATACTACAATATACAAACACTTGAGTAAACTATCACTATGACACGCTAATATATAACACCACTAGTACAATACACTACTACAACTTACTATCACTATAATACAACTACTAGAACGCACTACAACTACAGCACACTACAACTACAGCACACTACCACTGTAAAACACCATAAATACAACATACTACAACTACAATACCACAACCACTGTATCATGCTACAACTACAACACACTACAACTGTAAAACATTATAACTACACACATGGGCAGACTCGACCGGATTGTTACCACCCCCGGCATTTAAAACCGGCGTTAAGTAGTGGCTTTGGCCACTGCGTTTCGCATTGGGTAATGCCGGGCCCCGGTGCCCATCCACCTTACAGACCGGCAACGCCTCTGTAGCTCCTCTGGTGCTACACGGGGCCGTGGGCGGCGGTGATCACTTACCATCAGGTGACCAGTACGCTCGTTTGCCGTGTCTTTCCATAAAAAAAAACTACAACATACTACAAATACAACACACTACAAATACAACACACTACAACTAAAACGCACTACAACTACAACACACTACTACTGTAAGACACTACAACTATAACACACTACAACCCACACACTACCACTACAACACACTACAACTACAACACACTACAACTACAACATACTACTACTACAACATACTACTACTACAACACTCTACCACTACTACACACTACAACTATAACACTCTACCACTACTACACGCTACAACTACAACACACTACAACTACAACACACTACAACTACAACACACCACTACCACCATATATTCTCAAGCAACTATCTCCACACACGTGGGAAATTGAGTGTCTTAACACTGACTTTCTTTCTGCCTTCTATATGCGGGATAATGCATGAATAAAAAATACTTGTATTGTAAATAATTCTTACTTCTCCCTGCTTTTGTTTCTCAAATTAATATTAAGCATTGAATAAAGTCACTTTATTTTATAGACAAAAATAATTTGTCTTAAATTATTTAATTTACAATATTATTAATTATCTTGTGGCCAGTCTTGGCTGTCTGGTAACTATGCAATACACGGCGTTGACTTCCGCAATTCGACGCTACCCTTTGGCTGGTTGCAAATTCGACATGAGCTAGGATGTGTCTTAACACTAAGTTCCCAGGTTCCCTCTGCCTCTCTAAAATATATTTTATTATTTTCTCTCCGTCTCTAGGAGTGCGGAGAGTGCTCTAGTTAGAGTGGAGGCGCCTCTCTACGACCTGCTGCCACCAGACCACATCACTCTGTTCATAACTAATCTGTATGTATATATTATAGACTAGCCTAATTCGGCGTTAAGTTACGTCAATCAACGCACAGTGCTTCGAGAATTTTTTTAAAAGTGTGAAACGGAGTGTTTCAACAATAGGTTCCCAAGTACCATCTATCTTTCCCGCTTGATGCGGGTTACAGCGTGAAGCTGAAAAAAAAAATTAACAATAGCAACATGAAAGATATATTAAATAACATCTTATAGGGGACGTTTATTTATATAGTAGGAGAGAAAATAGTGATTTTTTTGTTTGTTTGTCTGTGCGTTTGTACGCGCTGATCTCATAAACGGCTCTCCAGATTTAAACGCAGTGCTTCTTTATAATATTTTAACAATTTTCTCTCAATGTTTAGTGTTTGTTTTATTTGAATCGGTTAGTAAATTTAAAAGTTTATATAATTTTAAAATATTTTATTTGACAATTTTTTCGAGGCCTGTCGTGGCGCAGCGGCACAGGCGTGTGACTGTAACCGACAGGTTGTGGGTTCATACACACGAGAGGAAATGAAATATTTTATATTTTCAATTTAAATATTTAATGTTTCATTTCTTCGCTCTGGTAGTAAGGCAAAAGCGTAGAGTTCCGCCACTCAACAGGCAATGGCTCAAATTCGGCGGTAAGTGGGGAACGGAAGTGGAACGGAGTGTCTTTACACTAGGTTCCCGGGTTTCCTCTGCCTACCCTGCCATACAGCGTGAAGCTAAAAAAAAAATCACAATTTTTTTATTTATTTAACTAAAATTTTAGTTTTCAATATCTTAAATGTGATAATGTTATTAGAACAAGAGAGAAATTGAGATTAGTATATAAAATAGTGTATTTCAAGCGGGCGAAGCCGCGGGCTGGTCACTACTATATATATTTTTTTGTATTTCAGTGGTGGCAGCTCCCCGTCCTACATCTACAGACTGCTTTCAGAGCTCTACGACCCCAACGATTATAACCTGTAATAATATATATATATATATATATATATATATATATATATATATATATATATATATATATATATATATATATCTATATATATATATATGTATATATTATTGGTAAATGTTACAAGCAGTGGGTTCGATGCCCAGTTCTGGGATTAAATTATTTAATGTTTCATTTATTTTTTCCCTCTGTTAATGTTGAACTTCGCCATTTAATATGCAATTTGGAGGAAAGTGTGAAATGGAAGTGTTCACATTAGGTTCCCAAGTTCCCCGTCTGTCTACTTTGCATTGTGTGTGGTATATAAGTTGAAAATATTTGTATTAAAAGTGATTTTCAATTTTTTTTGTTATCTATCCCGCACATAGCGGGGTAGTTAGAGGGAACCTGGGAACCCAGTGATAAGATACTCTGTTCTCTTTAAGACAATCCAATTATGTCATCATTAATTACTTAATATATATAATAAAATATTTAAAACCTATAACCTTTTTCTCATATTGTGGACCATTTACAAGAAATATATATACATTACTCAATGTATTTTGGAACTTTGCCAATATGTCTCAATAGTTGTGCGGTAAGGAACATAGTATCACACTGGGTTCCCAGGTTCCCACTGCTGTAGCTAAATAAATATAATTTACAAATATTATTTCTAAATTGGTTTTGATGCACTTAAGACCGCTGTTACAGGCCTTTTAAGAATGTAGTATGTATTTTATAGCCTGAGTTCAGTGACTCAGATTTGGTGATTCAGTGACTTAGTGGCTCAATGACTTTGTGACTCAATGACTCAGTGACTCAATGACTCAGTGACTCAATGACTTAGTGACTGAATGACTTAGTGACTCAGTGACTCAGTGACTCAATGACTTAGTGACTCAGTGACTTAGTAGTTCGACAGTCGATTGTTCATTCTTATTAATAATACTATACTGATTATATCTGTATAATAAAACATTTTATATTGACATTTTTTGTCTTGGTTTTATTTATTTCCATATATTTATGTAATTATTTTAAAGCTTCACGCTGTATCGTAGGCAGAGGGAACATAGGAACCTAATGTTAAGTATTAAACTACGTTCCCTTTAAGACTCTTACGTTTTTCACTTTTTACCGAATTCTCGAGGGATCTTTTGTTGAGTGGCGGAGCTTAACGCCGGTCTTTCTCATTACTAGAGTACAGAACTGAAAATATTATATATTTCATATCCACGAGCGGGAATCGAATCTACAACCTGTCTCAACTACATTGTTTATATATTTTTAAATATTCAGCTTCACGCTGTATCCCGCACACGGCGGGGTAGACAGAGGGAACTTGGGAACCTAGTGTTAAGACACTCCGTTCCGTTCCCCAGTTTCCACCAAATTTGAGGAATTGTGTATTAAGTGGTAGAACTCGCCGTCGCACCATGCCTTATTACCAGAGAGAAGAAATGAAAACATTATATATTTAAATTGAAAATATTAAATATTTCATTTCCTCGAGTGCGTATGAACCCACAACCTGTCGGTTACAGTCACACGCTTGTGCCACTGCGCCACGACAGGCCTCAGGTCTGATATTTTGAAATAATTTTCATATTAAAAGCCACGTGTTAATATTAGTGTTTATTCAAATGTTTGATAACAAGTGCTCGATAGCGTTAGAGAGAGACAGAGATATTGATTTGTTTGAAATTTATACATCTGTCCCTTTCTCTCGTAGCGTGATATATCTCCCCAATGTGTGTGAGGGACGCCATTTTAGTCTCAACATTTGTGGTTGCAGTTTAAATGTTGATTTGTGTTTCGTTTGTGTTGTTTGTTATTTTTTTTTTACTGTAATAATATTACAGATATATTTATTGATAATATATAATGGATGGTTTGTTTTGTATTTTTTATTTTGGTGATTTTAAATGACGTTATAGTAAAGAGGTTCTGTTCTGGCGGTAAAAGTGTATCTTTTAAATATTTTTGTTTTTAACTTTTGCATTGATAATGTAAACCATTGATAGTGTACCAAGTGAAAATTAAGTGAATTTAGAAAAAATAAATTTTTGCATTTATTTTGCCTCTTTTTTGTGATTCCTTCATTTCACCACAAACTATATTAGTTACTTTAAACGCACGAAACAGACGTTTTTATATGTTTATCAAGTGATAAATACTTGACAACAAGAATGCAGCCCGTTGTGACATAATTTCGAATATAAGATGGTCCCCAAGCAAAATGGCGTGTCAATGGCGTCCCGAATCTTGGAGAATATATCGATTTTTATATAAATATATATGTATAATAGAATGAGTATAAAAAATTGAAAAGGACAATTGTGTAAATAAGATGTATAATATAAAATCATGACGCGTGTCGGTTTTATCAATTCCTCATTAAAATGACAATAAGTTGAAGTGAACGAAGCCGCTATGGATCCGCTAGGATATATGTATATATATATTGAGCTTTATTATTATCTTAAGTACAGATGCTAATGCTGTGCTTATACGTGGCCATTATAGAAAATAAATAGTGCAGTTAAATACGAAAGTGTTATTCAATACTAACACTTTTGTATTTAACTGCATTATTTATTTTCTATAAGCTCAATATATAACGTTATACTGTTAAATAGTTCCTTTGCAATTCTAATATCAATAGAGTAAATAAAATGTTCCGAAAAATATTATTTTTGTTTGAAAATTTCAAAAGAATACATCTAAGACAATATTTTTTATTGCTCTAACAGTTATTGCGAAGCAATATAACTTTAAAATATGAAAATACCATTATTTCCATATTTTTCTATTGACCCAGTCATTTCTCAAACAATGCCGCGTTAACAACTCGGCTGTAGCCATAATGATTTACTATAAAAAAACGGCATGTAGCTATCTCCCTCTAATTCATTATATAGAGCGAGACAGCTATAGTTGTCACAATCGCGCAAACTTCAGAGTACTCTCCGTGCGTCATGTTGGCTGCATTATAATAACAATGGGTGGGGCATTTGTACGCTACAGCGTTGCAGCGCTTCTTCCATAATTGTGATTTTAGTATCGTTAGACGTTGCAGTTGAATAAGCGCTTTACGCTCGCGCGCCAAGCATAGACAAGTTGTGTAAAGTTTTTTTTTCAAGCTTACGTATTCGTGCAGTCTGCCTCGACGGAGCAGCGATCGCTTTTAATTTATTATATTTTAAAATTTATCCTCTTTCAGTGTAAAATAGAGTTTAAATAGTGATTTAGATGTTAGTGATTCGTTTACAGTGTTAAATAATACAGTGGAAACACAATCCTTTAGTGCGTGACGAATCTATACTTATGTACACATTAATTATGTGAACTGGAGTGTCCTACGCTTTCCTCAACAAATATACGTTGTTAAATAGCAAAGAACGTGCAAAATAAATGTGATAGAACGTTTCTCTAATATAAAATCAATAGTAAAGAGAGACAGCGTCGCCGCGCCGTGCCTTCGCTTTGCCGTCCACCCTCCATTACCTGTGAAGCAATCTGCCCATAATTGTCATTAATAGCTAGTTATTTAACTTACAACAACAGTAATCACGCCTTCGTGTTACCATTTACCTCTACAGCGCTCCGCCAAAGTCCTTAACGCTCCTGTACGTACAGTGAAATCACCAACTGCCTGCATAGGACTTCTCCAAAGTCCCTAGGGCTCCAGTACGGAAAAACTCGAAAAAGTGCAACTCTAAAGTGAATCAACCTGCGTGTTCCTTACATATATTAGTCCTCAAAGCCCTCAGGGCTCCAGTATAAGCTCTAGGGCTCCGGTGTACGTGGTATGGGTCAACAATGAGTCAAGGGGGCTCGAGGCGGCCCTACTCGCGCGGCGGCCCGCGCTGGCACCCGCGGTACAAGGACTACTGGGACTATGAACAGAATTACAGGTTAGATATATGTATATAGTATTTCTTGACTCGCTAAACAAATTTTACTGAACACATTTTGATGAAAGCTTGCAGTAATATAGTTTATACATCAATATAATAGACTATGATTTATGTATGCATTTTGTATAATTTAGTTCAATAGTCTACGAAGAAAATTCTCAGAAGACAAAAAATGATTTTTTAATAATATTACAGTATGTTTTTACAATTATTTTAAGATGGTTTTGTATTCTTTTTTAAATGATATAAAATGAATGTTGATTTTGTATTCATTTTTACATTTTAAAATGTAAAAAGAATGAATGTATATGTAAGAATTGGTAATAGAATATTGGTTGGTAGAATGGATTATATGGTTTACGCTGTATCCATTGATGATATGTTCAAGCAAGCAAGCCACAGTTGAGTCCATAGTAAGGCTATGAGACAAATTGTTCTAAGCAGCCTTTAAAATACTCATTGTATTTTAAATTTTCTTTTGGGTTTGCTTGTTTTTTTTTTAATATTAGAGGTTAATTTGTTGAACGTTTCAATAAATTAACATTATTATAATTAAATTGTAGCTAAGAAAAGCTGGAAAACCAAACTGTTGAATTTGATGCTAGGTCTTCTCAGCTACTATGAGAGTGCTTGAAAATGAACTAGATTCAAATAAATATATTAAGAAAGATTTTATATAATAACTATATATATATAATTCTGTTTTAGTATTTGTTGTTATATAGTCAGCAGATATATATAATCTGTGAATATTTTATTAGTCATCATGGCTTGTGAGATACGTTCTCGATAGATGGTCCTTAGTGCCATTGTGAAAAACTGATATTAATTTTTGTATATATATATATACTTTTTTCCTGGGGTAGTAATTGCATATACAATAATTGTGCTTACGACTTAACACTCTTCCTACCCAGCCAAGTGTGGATGAAAGTATGTATATATTATCTATATTATAATAAAGAAGGAGAGTTTGTTTGGTTGACCAAGCTAACCACAGGAAAACACAGTGTATACACAGGCTGGTTGTGGGCTTGATTTGTTGAAATTACTCACTCACTCAGCTTCACGCTGTATCCCCCACATGACCAAAAGTTGAGGCTTTGCGTGTTGAGTGGCGGAACTCAACGCCGCGCTTTTGCCTTACTACCCGTGCGAAGAAATGAAACATTAAATATTTAAATTGAAAATATTAAATATTTCATTTCCTCGAGTGTGTATCGAACCCACAACCTGTTGGTTACAGTCACACACTTGTGCCACTGCGTCACAACAGGCCTCAAAATTAAAGATTTGATATTTTCATTTCCTCATTCAGGTATAGCGGTGATTATTACCGCTCAATATTGAAGAATTCTAGCTCGACTTACTATATGGATTACTGTGTAAAGTTAAAAGAGTATATGCAATGTTTTTAATTTTAAAGGACAAAATCTCTATACCAATATCCTCGATATTGTATGGTGTGTGGGGAACAAAAGGTTCCCTCTGTGTACTCTGTTGGCAGCGGGTCACAGCGGGAAGCTAAAAAAAATTGTCTGTCTGTAACCCGCACATGGCACGTTAGGTAGAGGGAACATGGGGACCAAGTGCTAAGACAACTCGTTCCACACCTTACTTTTCACCGAGTTGCCTGTTGAAAAATTAAAATATTAAATATTTCATTTAAAAATATGGAATTGTTCAATTTTGTCGACTGGGAATCGAATCCAGAACCCGTCGCCTTTAGGACGACATGCGTAATTAATAAGTATGTATACAGGGGCGTTTCTAAAAATGTTGCCACCAACTGTTGTATGTTTTGTTCAATAAGGTGATGTGCCTTTTTAAATCACGAGGTCACCTGTTTATTTTTAACTCCACTTTGGCGTAAATGCGGTAGTAATTGGTTCGATCTCCGGCTCATAAGTCTTAGGGTTTCATTTCTTCCCTATTTCTCTCTCAGCATCTCGTGGAGGGAACTTGGGAACCTAGTGTCAAGACGGTACGCTCCACTTTCGTTCCCCACTTCGCTGCGTTTACTGCGCGTCTTTGTTCAGATAAAATTGAGGCTATGAAAGTGGTCAGTTCGTTCGTTTTTCACGCGCACAGCAGGATAGTCAGAGGGCACTTGGGAACCTAGTGTTCTTAACACTCCGTTCCCGTTAAGACAATACCGACCCTACCTTTCGCCGAATTTGTGGTGTTGCGTGTCAAGTGACGGATTTCAACTCAGTGCTCGTTACCGGAGAGAAGTAGTGAAACTAAATATTTTATTTCCTCAAGCGATCATTGAACCCACAACCCGTCGGTATACAGCGTTAAACTCCAAACATGTGATAATTAAAAAGTAAGTTTTTAACGTCACACGCCGAGGACACGGTATGCGTCCGCGTGCATCTATATATAGGAGCGGACGTTGAACCGGAACGTTCGTCGTACTTGACGCTACCCACCGTATAACTAACTGGACTTGAGGCATCGGTGCGGCGTTCAGTTCCGCCGTTTAACTGTGTGGAATTCGGAGTTAAACACTGCTTTCTCGGATAGGGTTATAGGAGACTTATAGGGTTTTTAATAAATGATATCGTAATAAATACACTCAAGTCAAGCTCAGCGGTGTTGTATTCCGTATTCTCTAGAAAAAAAGAGTAAGCGCGTAGTTAAGTTACGCCAATGTCTCGATAATTTGATAGAGACTAGGCTCAGTTTATTTACCTAACCTGCTTAGTGGGTCCATACTAGGTTCCCAGGTTCCCTCTGCGTACCCTTTGCCATGTGCGGGATACTAAAATACCTATCAACATATGTACAGATAGGTATAGGCACCTCAACAACTTAGTTCGCGTGAAAGTTAAATAATAACTTTCACTTACCAATGACTAAGATAAGCAAGGATGCTGTGGAGATGAGAATTAATTACGTGATAAACTATATATAGCTTTACGCTGAATCCCGCGTATCACTGAGATTGTAAAAGGGAAGCCAGTATAAAAAGTTAAACACGTTTCTCACGCATTGCCTAATTTTTGATACAACACTTGTTTATTGGCGTAAATTAACGACGTGAAAAATATACTTCAAAATATTTTTTATCTTCAGTTAGAAGCTTAATTGAAACACGCTGTATCACGCATATCACTGAGTTTGTAAAGTTAACCTTGTATAAAAACACTTCGTTTCTCACGTATTGCGTATTTTTTTTTATACAATACTTATTTATTGGCGTAACTAAACGCTGTTAAAAAATTACCTTCTAAAATATTCTGTTAGCTTCACGCTGTAATCTCACACACGGCACGGTGGATGGAGAAAACTTGGTAACCTTTATTAAGGCACTCCGTTCCATTGTCCATTTCCCTCCTAATTTAAGGTGAGTGACGTAACTCAACGCCAAACTTTACACTTACAACGGTATCGTACCCACAGTGACAGGCCTCTACATATTTTCATTCATTTTGTTGAAATTTCAATTATCAATGTACTTGTAGACATTGTTTTAAAAATGATAAAATATTATTAGAACAAGATAGTAATTTAGAACGAGCGGGCGAATCCGCGGGCAAGTCTCTAGCGTTTGATATTTACATATCTTCGCTCTGGTAACGACAAAAAAAAGGCTGTGTTCAGTACCCTCAACGCGCAATGCCTCAATATGGCACATGGTAAGGAAGTATCAAAGCATAGGGGTTCCCAGGTTCCCTCCACCAAGTTGGAACAAAGACTTTAACAACTTCTTTTGTAAGAAAACAAAGAATATAACTAGCACAAAAGAGTATGACGCCATATATATCGCCGTCTCTTTCCTCCAAGTATAGTTAGAAAGAGACAGCAACACAGATATCCGAGTGGTGAGTAAACAATGAGTTATCAACCAGTTGTGAAACAAACCCAGCTCTGAGGCAAAAGTAACTAAATCTTATTATTATTTATAGCTTCACGCTGTATCCCGCACATGGCTGGGTAGGCAGAGGGAACCTGGGAACCTGGGAACCTAATGGTGAGACAATGTTCTTATTAAAACACTTCAGTGCTCTACTTTATAGAACTGTCGTGGCGCAGCAAAGGCAAAGCGCGTGACTGTAAGCGTCAGGTTGTTGGTTCGATCCCCGCTCGAGGAAATGAAATATTTAATTTAAATATTTTATTGAATTTAAATATTTAATGTTCCCATTTCTTCGTTATAGTAACAAGGCAAAACGCGGCGTCGAGTAGTCCGCCACTCACTACGTAATGCCTGAAATTCGACGGTAATTGGGGAACGTCCAATTGGAACGGAGTGTCTTAACACTACGTTCCCAAGTTTTCTCTGGTTACCCTGCCATGTGTGGGATACAGCGTGAAGCTGGAAAAAACAGGTGCCTACTATCGGTTGAATCTTGAGCCATTGTATGCTTATATATAGAGCAACGCTTCGTCTCATTACCAACACGATGAAATGAGAATATTTAAATAAATTCAAATTCAAATATTTTTATTCAAAATAAGAAGTTACAAGCTTCGTTTTTTGAACGTCAAAAAATTTACGACCAGTTCACTAAAGTTACTGCCTCAGACCTGAGAAGAGCCGGCGAAAGAAACTCAGCGGGACATGTCTCTTTTTTTTTAACCAAAATTTTTACATCATGTTATTATTATTGACAATGATACATTTGAAATAGCCTGGAGCGAGCATTTTATTCCCAAGGCGTGTT